>JASAND010004740.1:0-115102 GCA_030248195.1 Trissonchulus latispiculum
CAAATCCGCAAAGTGCCTTTATAGCTCATATTATGGGGGGCTCTCCGAGCTCCCCCATGACACACCAATTATATATACAATAGATACGTACCCAAAACAACGGAGGAGTGTCTGGGGGGCAGAGCCCCCCAGAAGTTGAGAAATTTTTTAAATTAACGGCAGAAACGGCATTGAAAGGTTGTATTCCTTTAGCTTTCGTATTGATATTTCCTGGGTTGTATGGCAAGTATTTTTAGGCTCTGACTGCTTTTATTATTATATATATATATATACAAGAGATATACAAGAAATTATATTGAATAATACTAGCTTCAGAAAATGTATAGTTAAATACTATTTACGAATATTTGCATGCAGTACGAAAATAAATTATATATACGCAACTGTATAAGTAGAAGCATTAGGACTTAGGAGAATAAAACGCCCATAACCATGTTGATGCAGACATGCACGAAACTATTCAAACCATTGGAAACAGGCGGGGGTCTGGGGGCGGCTGCCCCCAGTTAAAAGCTAGAGCTTTTTTAAAACTTAAAGACTTGAAAACTATTTTTTCAGAGCACTTTTTGTAAAAATTTTCGAAAATTTGGCTGTGTATTTTGTTGTGTAAATTAGTTTTTCACTGTGTAAAATTATTTTTTTGTGTAAATACATAGTATTTTACACAAAAAAACCCTGCTTGAACATCTTAAAAATTTCACTGAAGTTAAATTTTTTGAGTTTACATGTCGGTTAGGCTTACTTGTCTAATATATAATTTTGCAATACGCTGTAAGTAGACCTAAAATTTTGCTACTACCGAGAAACCATTTTATTAAAAGCATCGCTTAAAAATTCAGAAAAACACAAGTTAAAATTGGGAAAATCCAACACGTCAAGGAGTCTGATAATTGTAAACTTTGTTAAATTTTTTATAGATGTCTTGAAATAACTACTCATGGAGATCTTATTTAACACCAATTTATAAAAAATTATATATATACATAATTATGGAAAATATATATGTAGAAATTCATTTAGCACGACTTGCGTAAAAATTTAGTTAACAAAATATCAAAGTCTACTTATTCGGGTTCAGTTGAATATTAAGATACACGGGGACGGGGGTATGGGGGCGGGAGCCCCCAGTAAAAGCCATACTCTTAGCACAAAAAATCGCTTCTAGAAATTAATTTAGAGCACGCCAGGCATTTATATTTTAGTTTCAGTAATAAATTTCCTTTGGTTCGTTAACTGCAAAAAAGATCCGGATCCGGATGGTTTTTCTGTCAGATCCGGATCCGGATCTGCAATATCCGGCAGGATCCGGATCCGGATCCGGATATCCAGTCGACCCCTAATATATACGTATGTACAAGTAACAAAAATGCTCCGCACAAAAAGGGGATAATATGTGTGTTGGGCCGATGTCTATCAATTCCGGTTGAGAAAGAAAAGACATAAAGCTTGGGTAGGTGGTTCCATGGCGAAAGTTATTCAGTTCGCTTCGGGCTTTTATTTGACACTAAATTAGACCGCTTTTGAAAAATTTATTTTTGACCAAAAATCTCCTAAAACCCCACCCCACCCCACCACAGCACCCTACAGCCACTGTGGATATGCAGTTGTACGACAAAACTTGCTCCGCTCACTCAGGGCTTTCATTTGATACCCAATTTGACAAATTTTTAAAAAATTTTTGACCACTTGACACCATATATATATATATATATATATATATATATATATATATATATATATATATACCCAACTGACCCTTCAAACGGCAAAGTGGAATCAGCCCAGAGAAATGCTGGCATTTTTTTAGTGGGGGGGGGGGGGGTGGGCCCCCCCCCATTTTCGGTTCCCCCCCCCCCACCATTCGGAGCCCCCCCCCACTTTTCGGCAAGCCCCCACCCACTTTTTGGGGGTCGCCCAAAAGTGTCGAAAAATTAAGTTTTTGAGGTCAAATTTTCAAAAATTTTCTCAATTTTTAGCTAATTTATGGACTTATAAGCTCATTGTAAGCTAAAAAAACAACGAATTTTTGCGTTTTTAGCTTAACAATGCTAATTTTTCGCTAAAAATTTCGGTATATTTTACATTTGGCTCGTCCCCCCTCCACTTTTCGGAAGCCCCCCCCCCCACTTCCCCCTCCCTAGGGCTAGGGGGGGGGCCACTTTCAAAACCCTAAAAAAATGCCAGAAATGAGTGGGTCGGACAGCAAAACGGACACCGGGAATGAGCTGGGTGCACCAGAAAACCCCTATAGACAAAGCTTTGAGAGGCCAAGTAAAGCCTTGTAAAGCAGCACGCAAGCCAACCACAGCTCGTACCGCTTACACTCTACAGCCACTTTGAGCATGCAGCTGTATCTGGCATTTTTTTAGTGGGGGGGTGGGCCCCCCCCCACTTTTCGGTTCCCCCCTCCACTTTCATCCCCCCACTTTTCGGCAAGCCCCCCCCACTTTTTTGGGGGTCGCCCAAAAGTGTCGAAAAATTAAGTTTTTGAGGTCAAATTTTCAAAAATTTTCTCAATTTTTAGCTAATTTATGGACTTATAAGCTCATTTTAAGCTAAAAAAACAACGATTTTTTGCGTTTTTAGCTTAAAATGCTAATTTTTCGCTAAAAATTTCGGTATATTTTACATTTGGCTCGTCCCCCCTCCACTTTTCGGAAGCCCCCCCACTTCCCCCTCCCTAGGGCTAGGGGGGGGCCACTTTCAAAACCCTAAAAAAATGCCAGAAATGAGTGGGTCGGACAGCAAAACGGACACCGGGAATGAGCTGGGTGCACCAGAAAACCCCTATAGACAAAGCTTTGAGAGGCCAAGTAAAGCCTTGTAAAGCAGCACACAAGCCAACCACAGCTCGTACCGCTTACACTCTACAGCCACTTTGAGCATGCAGCTGTATCTGGCATTTTTTTAGTGGGGGGGGGGGGGGGGTGCGCCCCCCCACTTTTGGCCCCCCCCCCCCCAACTTTCATCCCCCCACTTTTCGGCAAGCCCCCCCCCACTTTTTTGGGGGTCGCCCAAAAGTGTCGAAAAATTAAGTTTTTGAGGTCAAATTTTCAAAAATATTTTGAATTTTTAGCTAATTTATGGACTTATAAGTTAATTTTAAGCTTAAAAACAGCGATTTTTTGTGTTTTTACCTAAAAATGCCAATTTTTCGCTAAAAATTTTGGTATTTTGTATAGCCATGGGGGGAAAAAACCCACATTTTCGGATTTTGGCTGGAACTTTTTTATTATAAGGGTTATCTGAGAACTTTATATACCATCGTACTTGGCGTACTTAGAACTTTCTTGTAAGCCTATTTGCAATTCTCTAAGTTGTACCGTTAGAGCGGTATAATGCAAAAAGTAGCGGGGGAAAAAACCCAATGGGGGAAAAAAACCCAAATGGGGGGAAAATAAACCCACCCCTCACAGGTCTTAAAAATTGTTCTATCGCAATTCTGACACTTCCAGTGTAAAATTCAACCCTTTTTTAGTTAGTATGAACCAAAAAACCCGATCTAAGTAGCTTTTTTTGAGATCTCATGTGCCGTTGAAAATGCTGCATCAACTGGCCAGGTTTCATAAAGTTTAACACATAAACATAGGGCAATTTTTGAAAAATGCTAAAAATGATGTAATTTGCTAAAACTTATTATTCTATCATGTAGAGAATGGTTTTTTACGTAGAATTGGCTGTTAAAATCCACAATTGTACCTGTATTGGGTCCTCCAGCTGCGAAATGGTACTTTTAAGGTTTTTTGCCCCTAGCTAGCCAGGTAAGCAAAATTGTCCGAATCTGACCGCATAGGATGACGCAGCGTGCTCGATAATACCGTGCTATAGTCTCTATTTGTTTCCGTGTTGAGTTGTTAAAAAATTTTCAAAAAAATTTGGGTGGGTTTTTTCCCCCCAAAGTGGGTTTTTTCCTCGCCACGTTTGGCAATGTGCCAGACTAACGGTACAGGTACAGTCTAATTTTGGCTGTGTGCAAAGAGGAAGAGTTGCCATCATTGCAGATATTTGCAAAACTTTTCTAGCCCAACCCAGTCAAAAGTTACATCGGTCCAAACTTTTGGTAAATTTTTGGATGGTTGAACCAAAAAGTAGTTGTCATTTTCAAAATGTCATAAAATAAGCAGGAGTGAACCAAATGACTTGATCTTTGCATACATAGGTTAGAAAGAGTCGCGCTTCCTGCTGCTATGTTTTGGAGCTCATATCTCCAACCCATGACCCAGGACTCAGGAGGCGGGTGGGTTTTTTCCCCCCAAAAAGGGGGAGGGGGTGGGTTTTTTTTCACCCCATGGCTATACCTTGGACTCGCCCCCTTTTCAGACTTAACTGTGGCAGTTAAAAAGGGAACTGCAAGCATTTTATTACGTTAGCTAAGCTAACCTAGCTTATTTTTCCGAGCTTCACATTAGCAATTTTTAAGAGATATAGGGAATAAAAAATGCATCCTTTTTGAATGATTTGCGCAACTGACACCACTTGGGAGGGTCTGGGCATATAGGTGTAACGGAGATTTGGGGTGGGGGAGGCTCCCCCCAACATTTTCTGGGGGGGCCCCTCTGGCGACCCCCCCAACCCCCCCGAACCCTCCCCCAAAAAAATTTTTCATTTTTTATGCCAAAAATCGCATTTTCAGCCGTTTCTAATGATAAAAAACATCTAACCATAAAGTAATTTTAACATTAGACAGTAGTTTTAAACTCAAAAACTTGATTGCCAACATGTTTCCAAGTCCAAAATAAGGACAATATTGAGTGATAAGATCCATAGTTAAAAACGTGTATTTCTCATAATAATAAACAGTTTAAGCCAAAAATTTGGACATTTTTGAAAATTTTTTCAAAATTTACCCAAAAAATACCCAATTTTAGACCATTTTTAGACCATTTTTTAGACTGGGGGGGGGGACGTCCCCCCCCCCCAAAAAGTTTTGGGGGAGGGTTGAAAAAAGGCTTGGGGGGGCTACCCCCCAACCCCCCCACCTTATGGTCTGGGGGGCGGAGGCCCCCAGAAGTTGAAGAATTTCTTATGTTTTGCTGCCTGAAATGAATTTTCCTGAGCTCATTTTTCCTCTCGTAGGATAATCAACAGCACATAGTTTGGTTTAAATAACAGAAAGCCTATTCGGAAATTTATCTGAAGGGGAAGTGAATGAATGAACAAATTCTATAACGTTACACGGTAGCCAAAAATTTTTTGGCATTTTCCAGAAAAAGTGTGTGCATACTGCATACCTGGCTTTTTCCTACAGGAGGAGGGTGGGGGGCGCCCCCCCCCCCTCCAGAATCGTCCCCCGGGATCCGGGCCTTCCCCCCCTCAGAACTTTTTAAAGTGCCCGGAAAAATAGAGTTTTGAGGCTTGAGGGTAAATTTTGAAAAATTTTTCCAGCGTCGCCGGATTTTTACACATTTTTTAGCATTTTTTAGCTATTTTAAGCTTAAGTTGAGGTTAAATATAGTTAATAGTTTAGCTCAGCAGCAAAAAATAGCAATTTTTTAAGCAATATTGGAAGTTTATTGCAAAAATAAGTGGGGGGGAGAGTAGGGGGGGGACGCCCCCCCCCACTAGTGGGGGGGGGGGGGGGGCCCCCCCCCCACTAGTGGGGGGGGGGGGGGGAATAAACAGGGTCAAAAATGCTAAAAATGCTGTATAAACCAGCCTGTTTTCCACATTCAATGCTATAACTATGCTTAAAAGCGCTCAAAAATCAAGTTTTAGCACCAAAAAAGGCGATTTTTGATCAAAAATTTCCGGCGAAGCAGGAAAAATTTTGAAAATGTTGACCAAAAATCCTAAAAATTTGGCAATTTCTGGGCACCTTAGGGTGAGTGGGTGGGGGGGAAGCCCAAAAAAGTGGGGGAGGTGCTAGAGTGGGGGGGGGGACCGTACCCAGCCTTCCCCACCCCGGAAATTTTTGCCTAGGAAAAAGCCAGCATACTAACGCGTTTTTTTGAGCAAAACACGGTAAAAACTACCATACTCATTATAAAGAAATAAGCTGAAATGTGTGCGTAACCTGCATTTTGCCCACTTTTTCCAAATTTATCAAGCGATTACTTTAGCTAGAAAGCAGCAATCGGTGCAACTAAAATAACGTCCCTGGGTATATTTGTGCAGAACACTTCTGTAAAGTAGCAGCCCTCCAGCTTGCATGGTATATGCTCCACAATCTTTGGAAAAAATTGGTTGTGTTTCTTGCAAAAACTACATTTTCTATGATAGCAGCCTACAGGATAGCAGTTGGAAGACGATCATGCCTCCGATAATTTGCCCCAATCAGACCTTCAGATCGACGCCTTAGTTTGATTTTACGGCTTGCGTAGTACAAGAAATGATAGATTATTTGATTTCTGCAAAAATGACAAGTTATCTTCGTCAAAACAAGAAAATCTGCTATATCTCACGGTAGAGAAAAGCTAGAAAGTTGCTTTAAAATGCAAAAATATGAAGCCCAATGGGATCTTTCGAATGAATATTGTCGACTGTATAGCTGCTGCCAAACTTTCAGAGATTGGGATAATTTGACCGTAAATATAGAATTTTTGAATCAGGATTACGCCGAGGGTATTAGAACGCTAAAGAGCTTATGTCGGAAAGTTTCGTGAAATTTGATCTTACGCCGCCAAACTTATCTGCTTTACGCCGCCAAACAACAGTATGTGCCCAAAAGGAATCAGCACCTTAAATCTAGGTTAAAAATAGTTTATTTTTTACCTCAGCAAAAATAGCATTTTTCGAAAAATTTTTCTCCCCCCCCCCCCTCCCAGAAATCGGTGACCCCAGAATCCCCCTCCCAGAAATTTTTGCCCAGGAAAAACCCAGGGGCCATTAATGACCACTATGACTTCCCAGTCTTCTGCTGATGGTGGTAGGTTCATCCGGGTTGACGGAGCAATGAAGTCAGCGGGTTAAGGGTGTTTAGATCCTTATGTCCGCCTGATAGTTGTAGAAGTGGTCAACAGTTGATTGTACCCTCAACCTCACAGAGAACTGTGTGAAGAGTTTCGTCAGCTAAAGTAGTATTCCAAAGGGCTTTTCGCCACGCCCTCTTGACTAGGCTGACCAGTCGCTCGTAGAAGCCTCCACACCATAGTGAGGCTTCTGGAATAAACCTCCAGGTTATATGCCTGCTTGCGACAAACTTTCCAATTTTTTTGTTGAGTTTGGTAGGCTGATTTCCCATATGTAGCTCAACATTTCTAATATGGATTGGAACGATCGGGCATTGTCGGACATGAAGACGGTGGAGGTACCTCTTCTGGCTATAAAACGCTTGACTGCGGTTAGGGCAGATTTGGCAGTGCTGTTCTAAACCAGCCCTAGGTGGACGGCCCTCGTGGTAAAGCAGGTGAAGATACAAACCCCCACCTTTTAGCTAGGTTAGCTAGCTAGCTAGCTAGGCCACCTTTATTGGGTCTAATCTGAAGAGGCCCAAGGCAGTCGACTCCGATATAGGTGAATGCTAGGAGTTCCTTGGGGAGAGGAGCCATTCTTTGAGGCTTAAGTGGCCCCCCTTCGGCCCTCTGGCAGACCAGACATGACCGGATAAACTTCTTTACTTGAGATAATCCTTGTGATATCCAATAGTTCTTCCTGAGACTTTGCACCGAAGTGATGGACCTCTTGATGGGCTTCTTGAATGAAGAGTCTTGTAACATGGCCATCTTTCGGCAAAATTATTGGAAACTTTTCTTCATAGCTGATGGGAGCATTTGCCAACCGGCCGCCACAGCATAGAATTCTGTTAGATAGAAAGAGATCCAGCTGTTTGATCAGCTGATTAAGTCTTCTTCTTTGAATTAACTCCTTCTGAGTGGAAAACGCTCGTTGGGCAGAAATGATCCATTGAAGTATTGAATGCTTCATTTCTTTGGTAGTTATAGAAACTTGTGATGGTATCGGCATTTTCTTACATCTGGCTATGAATCTTTCACATAATGCTGTAATGCGTGGAAGTTTTGGTGGGTTGGAATACTTTGAAGGATCAATTGTTAGATAAGAGCACTTGTTTGCTGGCCAGAGGTCCGTGGTCAAAACCAGGCTCTGCTACCAAAATATGTTGGAAATATAGGTTTTGATAGCTGGATGAATCTTATGAAATTGTACATTGAACGTAGATCATTTAGATTTAGAAAAGTCGTTAGATTTGGACTTCAATTCAATAATGAAACGCAGTTGAATATCATGACATAATAGTGTTCATTCATTCCAGCTTCATAATTTCATCTAAGGTAAATGAGCAAATCTTCAATAGTTTCATTTATTTTCAAAGTCTTTATAATTTCCAACATGTTCTATGATACCAAAATATTCATAAATTAGACAAAAAATCTTGTACGAACTATAGCGATGCAGAAAAAATAGAAAAATACAAAATTTAATTGCTTTTCTGAAATTGGGTTTTTTGTGAACTATAATATACTTATAGAATTTTTACTTTGTGCAATTGAAATCTTTCTGCTCATCAGGGACGGACATCCAAAATCAACAGCAACTAAACAGATTTATACTACGTTTTATCAATATTTTCGTAACTTTTGAAAAAAATTCCATCTGCTCCGATGCTTGCTTACTTGCTTAATCCTGGCGACAGATAGCTTCATCCCTAGTCAACACTATGGTTACTGTCACGAACGAGTCCTCTCCACTGAGATCTATCAGCGGCCATGTCGGCGCAGATGTGTAGCCACTCAGTCTTCCACCCGCTGCCATAAACAACGGGCCCTGACAAAAAGTCCAGGTCCTCAAAAACAGTCCGAAGCCAAGATTTGGGAGGCCGCCCAGGAAGTCTTCGCCAAGTTTAAGGTTTCACCGACATTAGCACGACGTGGGGGTGCCTGTTTTGCAGCATTCGTAGGACAATGCCCAACCAGGTTAACCTAAGCTTTCTCAGTATGAGACCAATATTCTCAGTAGGAACCTGGCGCCTACTTCGGCATTAGTCACATGCGCCTGTAGACGGATTCAGAGGATCCTGCGCCAACAACGATGTTCAACTGCACCAATCCTTTTCAGGTCAGCTATTTTCAAGGATTAAGTTTTGCAGCCATACAGCATGACGCTTCTCACAGCAGCATCGTAAACGCAGGCCTTTGTTGCAATGCTGACGGCGTTTTTGGACCAGAGAGGTCTTATTAGTGATTGGAAAGCACTCTGGGCTTTACCTATACGGGTGGAAATCTACCAAGATAGCAAAAGGAATCTACAAATTCCAACAGAACGCCATCTATGGATAGCTGTGGTGGCGGTAACCATTTTGGGCCCATAACCTTAGTCTTGGTAACATTGATATCCAGCGTCACGACAGCGGCTGGTCAGTAATGGTTCCATTTCCAGCGGGAATGCCAAAGGTTGATTCGGCCATAGCCATCTTCAAAATCCAGTCAATACAGAAGTTAAACAAGTTGACCCCAAAGAGGGCAATATTCAATTATAGACCTGTTATTATTCTAATGCGAGAATCGTCTGATCCTTGCTTCGTTGAACGCTAGAAGCTCCAGAGGTTGCAGCTTCCTTGACATTTTACAGTTTCTCTTGACATCTCTTTTGATACCAAACTACTGGTATCCTCTGGAAAGTCTCATATACTTTTTGTGATTTCTTAGCAACCAGACTATCTTTCCTTCATTATACATGAGCACAATGCAACAGGAGTAAAGATATAGGATACATTTTTCATTCCATATTTTAAATAGGAAACAAAGCATTTCAGTACTAAATTTCATCACTTGTCATTCTCCTGCGCGTCAGTGAGAACTGATTGCCATGCCATGTTTGGGCCGAACTTATGAAGTCCAGCGCAAGCACTCATGTGCAGTTACCTAATGCACCCATGTGCAGCTCCCAAGCTGCACTGGTGCTCACAAAACTGCAACCGTTTAGGTTGCTGACAGCCGCAGACTGCGTGAAGGCTGTGCATTCAGCTGCTTAAATAGTTTGTAAACCTAATTTGCATAATCTGTCTGCATACAAAAAACCACCTAAGCTAGCCCAATGTTGAACATAGGGTTTCTGAAATGAAAAATGACTCACAATGCACTGAACATAGTACATTTCTTTTTATACATTTCTTCTCCAGCAGGAATAAAAACAGAGGACCTGTCACAGATCCTTGCCTGACGACGGATGATATCTGGAACGGAAGCGAATCACGGCCGTATATTCGGACTTTAGCTTCCGTGTCCTTGCAGAACATTCTGAGGGTGGTGATCAGCTTCGCCGGAACTCCTTCGCTTTCCATAACTTTCCAGAGGGAATCTCGGTTGACAGAGTCAAATGCTGCTCGCAAATCCACGAATGCAGTATAGACGGGTCTTCTGTACTCGTGTCTCATTTCTAAGACATGACGAAGTGTAAATATCTGGTCTACACACCCTTTTCCTGGCCTGAATCCAGCCTGATTTCCTGCTGTCTAACTCGCTCCCTATGCTCTCGCACACGCTCCAAAACCATGGCTTCCAATAATTTGAAGGATGCAATCAACAGGAAATTCCACGGTAGTTCTTGCACAGTTTTCGGTCTCCCTTCTTGAAAAGAGGAACAATAACCGCATTGTTCTAGTCACTGGGCATGCACTCTTCTATCCAGACAAGATTTAAAAGTCTGTGGATGCTACGTGCCAGATCGTCACCTCCATAAGAAAGTAGTTCCGCTACAATTTCGTCGTCTCCTGCCGCTTTGCCACGTTTCTGGGAGTGAATGGCTTTCTTTACTTCAGCTAACGACGGAGGATCAGTTGTCATTGGGTAGAAGCCTTCAAAGTCCATTGGGGGCAGTGCCGCATTTCTGCTGACAGGTGTGCGAGCTAAAGTGGCTCTTCCATTCCGGCGGCTTTTTATCAAGCTCACTGATGGGCTGGCCGTTACTGTCATTGGAAACGGATCCAAGTGAGCAAATCAATCCTTTATCTTCGCGTAAAATTCTGAATAATTTCCTTGAATCGCCCACTCGCATGGCTTGATTCATCTCCTTGGCCCGGTTCTGCTAAATTCTGTACAATAAAAACAAGACGTCGACAGGGCGGAAAAGAGTATTTTGTCAAGTGGCTTGGATACCCTGACAAGGTCAACAGTTGGATTACTGAAGACAATGGATTTCTACCTATACCTACCCAGTAATACAGCAGACTATGCTACAAACAAACTTCACAATTTCCGAGTGAAGCTTCCTCACCGCGTTGACCTCGAAGGTGAATGGGAGGTGGCACTTGTAGAGCTCGGATACCCTGTCACCTGGTTCAACGTAAGTAACAAGGATGATGCAAAGCTTACAGTGACTGTTGGCAAGAAAACCTTTCATAATCATATTCCATTGAACAATTATGAGTCAATATATCAGCTATGTGATGCCATAAACTATACCCTTGAGTTAACAAAGAAGATCAATTGTAAATTGGCCTACGTTGAACTTCATAGACGTGTTTGACTCAAACCTACTACACTAGACGGAGAACCAGACTTTAAGGCGCTACACAAACAACTCAAGTATATGCTAGGCTACTGAGACACCAAGGTCGTACCTATGGAAAAGACAGTGTCACCAGATACGCAGTGGCAGCTAATACACCAGACTTGAGAGGTGGACTTTACTCCCTCTTTATCCACTGTGACGTGGTAGCACCGCAAATGATAGGAAATACCATCGTACCCATCATTCGTGTTGTCAGTATCAAGGGTAAGCATAATGATACTGTTGATCGAATATACAATAATCCACACTATATACCATGCTTAGAAAAGAGTTTGACATTGAACATTTGACATTGACATAGAAAAGAGTATTGAAATACATATAAAGGATGATCACGGTCTGGCGGTAAACTTTGAGTACGGAAACGTCTTTGCTAAGTTACACTTCCGGAAGCGAAGATGAGTTTCTAAATGTATGTGACCGGTAAGGACGGAACCTTCGAGAACCAGCTAGCTCACCCCTGCATCTACACGGCAGGTGGCGTGTTGCAGTGGTTGACTTTATCTATCCTCACGCTTGGAAAGCCATTAATTCTAATGCAGACACATTCACTTTAGTCCTATTTGAGGCAAATGAGAGAGCAGTTGGTAATATACCCAGGCGGAGATACTATAATCTTCATGACCTGATAAACAACATCAACCTTACCATTCAGTCAATTCTTAATGAACGTCAGGAATCACCTCCTATACGCTTCGTCCATGATCAGAAAAAAGATCGAGTCTACCTGGACTTATACGAGAAACCAGAACACCTTGAAAGACCTAACTTGGGATTTATTCAATTTGCTCCTACCATTGTACGCATGCTTGGCTTTTTATTTACTTACTGACTATTGAACACTATAACTTAAAATTTGAATTGACACCTAGTAGGCCTTCAGGTAGCCAGCAATTTTCTGCGTTTGACCGGTAAGCAAGAAACTACAATTTTGCTATTTCTGTTTAAAATTATAGGCTTAGGGTGTCGGTGGCTTAATCACTACTCTACATACAGCTTTCGCACAAATTTGAATTATAGATTAACCATGTGAGTGATAGGTGATATTTAACACACCCATTACAAAATGCGTTTAACTAATCAACGAAGGAAGCCTAAATCTAATTAAGCATGACTCAATCACAGTCCAAACTAGCACCTCTGGCACAGTCGGCTACGGCCTCGACTCATTCAATGGGAGTGTCAGGCTTACAAATCATACACACACACACACACACACACACACACACACACACACACACACTTTTATATATATTTTTTTTATTTATATATATATATATATATATATATATATATATAGATCATACATATATATCAGACTGAGTATTGTTCTCTTTGTCAGCGGGGACAACTTATTTGTGAACTGTTGGAGTGTCAGTAATTAACTAGGAACAGGTAGTTAACCATCAAATAGTTAACTGCTAGGTAATTGATCACGTGTCACGTGGCTATCCATAGGTATAACTATATGGTTGCGTGGAATCCTCCTAGGAGGTACATCATTGGGGGAAATGCTTATACTTGACAGGTTCAAACCTGTCTCTCTATTGCATGTATTCTTTCCTGCACTCCCAAGAGCATATTCCTGGTACGTCAGCTTGGTCACCCCTGTTACTGTAAATCCGTTTATATTTCGTATAAGTGTCTTGTCGTGTCACACCTTGTCTGGCGAGGCTGCCCCGACCGTCTCCCGAGTGGTCGTTGTATTTTCATCTGTGCCACGGTCTCCGCATCCGCTACTTCCTGGTGTGGTAACGGTGTTAGAAAGCAGGTTTATTTACTGCCCCCGCTACTTACATATGCCATTCGGAAATGTACTACCTTATATCTCTTTCAAAATATCCTGTACATGCAATGGCAAGCACACATACATAGTAGACTGATTTTATACAGCACAAACGCTTTTTCAACCAAAATTGTAAACACTAGTAATACATTGCGAAACAGTAAAGCTGTGATTCGTTTCTACTGTTGTTGTTTTACGATGTTTGCCCCCTGAGAGAAAACTAGACAGCGGAGAAAGAACGCTGGTATTACATGAAGCGTTACAAAAAATTGCTCAACTTCATGTTAAGACATTGTCTTCCGTTTGGGTGCTATATTTAATGCTGTGTTTTAACGTATTTCTAAGAAGAAATGTGAACAGAAGGGGTTGCTTGGTCAGCGTTTTCTGTTTCTTTTTTGATTGATTGTACTTTCAAGACCCCAAGACTAAAGTTGATTTTTTTACTATTAACAAGACTTGTGCAGGACTCGAACTTTTGTGAGGGCCACAATAAAGCTAAAATCTGATTAGGGGACATCAGGATTTTGTACGGGGACACATTAGAGGCTGGTGGGCTTAGGAATTTTTTAATTTTAAATGTTAACAAACTTGGTTTTTAAAGGGGGGGCAAAATATTTGTCGACGATTTTGCTGAGCTGCATGTACCTCGATATAGTAGTATTCTTTGTTGCTGTGTAGTTAAACTGGTCCCCAGAACTACCTACAATCTGATTTTCACAATTCGATTTTGATTGAGCTTCTCTTTTACTTCTACTTAGCTCAGTTTAGGTTAACATTTTAAGCTTAAGCATTTAAACTTAAGCTTAAGTTTTAGGTACTGTAAAACTTGCTCTAAAACCGAATTTCTAATGCGAACTCAGCAATCCCGGAAATCCCTAAATGCATCTTGTGGTTAGATGGGGAACATAATTCTTGGTACTTCCTAGAAAACAAATTTGAATAACAAAATGTTGAATTTTCGAACCTTTGTTTTTCATGTTTAGGGCTTCTTGTTTGTTATACTCTGCGGAATTACTGTTCAATCACTGAAACTAAAACTGGTACTGAAATTGAAGCTATTTCGGCTTAAACTGAAGCTGAAAATAGTGCTGGTTTGCAAACAGAAGCCAAAGATAAATAGATTTAAAATAAATTAAAATTCAATTTAAATAAATTCATTAAATTAACTTTCTGTTACAGACTATGCCTGACAATGCTTAAAGAAGGTGCAATAAATGTAAGATTTTTTGGATATGCAACTCTGGCTTTGCTGCTTTTGCCAGTCTGAAGAATTTAACATACATAGATAAATGTTATGGGTAGTGAAAGGACATTTCTGTTGGGCAGGAGGTCGAGTCCAGCATCAATTAGCAGTTATGGCTCTTTAGTGACTACTGGGTAAGCTGAAATATTTCCATTCCAGAGAAAATGTATAAATTCATATTAACTTTAACTAAATTTCATTTGTCTACACAAGATTCGTCAGGAAAGCAGCCCGTCAGTCCAACCTAGGGAATTGAGAAGAACTAACTTGCGACGAGTAGAGTTCAAATATCACAAATGTTTTTGTGTAATGAGGCGACGTTACGTCTGCCCTCCGTAAGATAATATTTGTGCGATTTGAATATATTTTTAAGTGAAGTTGATGTAGAAATGTGAATTTATAGGTAAATTGTAATGTGTGAAATTTTACTGAAATTGTTTTAGAAATTTGGTTGAAATTGTTAGCTTTTGTCATGTTAAAATAGCTTATGTTTTTATCAGCCATCCTACTCACTAGATGGCGCTACTAGTCATGTCTATTTTGTTGGGAGTCTCTCACAGCTTCTCTCTTTCTAAAGGGTGATCAAAATTAACCAATCACATTCTTCCACGGTCTTTCGAAACCAGTTTTGTCTGCCTATGTGTCCTGCTAGTCAATCTTGTGTTTGTCCGTCCATAGAGCGGTCGTGCGTTTTTCTACGCTTTCTCCCTGAGCCAGCATCCGTTATTTTTATTTTTTTTTCAGTCAGTGATCATTTGCTTTCAACTTGAAATTTTATCTAGCTCCGAGGTGACCTCGTTGAGCCTTTCCATTATTTAAAAATTTATTTCTCTACCTTTCCTAAATCTTTCTCAGATATAATAAAATCATTTAATAAGTTTTGTTTGAAGTCGCAATTGGCAACCAATGGGAACCAAAAAGTGTGCCTTTAGATATAAGTAAATTGTATTCGTTTTCTCCCGAGTCGCAGATCACAATCAACAATCTGAAGATTTTTTATTTTGTTTCAAGTTTCCGCTGGTTCATTATGAGCTAGAACACTTAAGGTGCTGGTATCCTTTTGTTCAGTGCTTTTGTGGTGATTTTTTGAAACGCTATAACGTTCGCAATTTTGGGAGTTGGAATGAGCTTTATACATTGTTTTAAAGCTTATAATTTTTACATTCAAAAGACCTTACGAAACTAGCAAAATTAGCAACAAAATAGCTAAAAATTTCTCACATGCTGAGATCTGACAGGCTGTATTTAGACCAAAACGTTTGAACATTGATTTCTCAAAACTGTAGAATCGGCTGAAATTTATTCTTGTGCCGTGATATGATATGATTTTTTGGATTTGGCTCAACAAGTCTCAATACTCCAGAAAATCCGGCAAATGTGCGGTGGCACGAAATTTCGCAACTGTGTATTCAGTTTTCTCGAAAATGGAGAGGTTTTAGCTCAAACCAAGAAACATGTCCCTCCACAATAGTACGAAATTTCACTCTGCCAAAAATCTCCGGAATCCTTCGAGTAGTTTTTGAGAAATCGATGTTCAAAACAAAATAGTCGCAGTTATGCCAAAATGGTTTTTCGGCCAAATTTCTAGATTAAAGCAACTAGCTCCAGCCATCAGGCATTGACAAAATGTGCAATTAAACTGTGTGCCGATTGATTTAAATAAAATTGTGCGTTTTAACGGATTCTTGAAAAGGATTTTGCGCATGATCAACCTTTCCGTTGCTGGCGGCTGTAGCTAGCTACCCGTCCGGCTTTGTATAACACCATCACTTGTGGGATGAGATAGCTTCGCAAGTCACGTAGCTCCCCCAACGTGTATGTTTGGGATTCGGTGGGTTCCCCCCTTGATATACGGGAAGCTACGTGATTGGGGGAATTCTATCACTAAGGGACGGTCGTGGGAGGGTTCAACCCAACACTCGCTTCCCCCTTCAGTTTTAGTACTTTTTATCGTCGTGAGCCCTTGTCTTATTCTACGCTATCCCTCCCCCTTATTTCTCTGCAATTATCCCTCTGTATATTTGTCCATACTCTCCCCAGAGTATTACTGGTACGTTGGCCAACCGGCCTATTTCACTGTAAGTCCGTATATTTCGTGTGACTGTTTTGTATACCTGAGGGCTTTACCCATAATATTTTATATTATCTTTATATAATAATTTACTTGTTGTTCTACCTTTTATTAAGTGGGTGGAAGTAAGTTGGGCTAGATATTTTGGGGAGACTTCTTGGTTGTCGAATCGGTCGATTGCCGCTTGTCGGCTTTCGGTCGAGTTTGGTGCTTGCTTAATTTTTGTTCAGGTTTCTTTGTTTTGGCTATACTTTTGTATTTTGAATACTCTCGCTGAGCGTGTGTGAAATTATCCAATAAATCGTTGTAACCGTTTCGTAGAAGTTGGTCAGGTTCGTCTAATCTCTTCGTCATCGCACACCACCGGTAGTTACAGCTACTGTCATATTTGAGTGCAAAGAAAAAGAAATTTTAAAGAAAGAAAGAAAGAAAGAAAAGAAAAGAAAAAGAAAGAAAGAAAGAAAGAAAGAAAGAAAGAAAGAAAGAAAGCCCAATAATTAGAATTTACCCTAGCCAATGTTGTGATATTTGATATGTACATTTGAACTTTAACACAGACTTTGACATAAACTTGGATTCTTCCACTATACTACGCACGCATATATGCTCGGCAAGTCCTGTGTATTAGACCCAAGGTTTCCAAAACAAATGTCAGTCAAATGCCTGGACTGACCTTAATATAAAGAAACTTCGTCGCTTGCCCCCTCTTTTCTTTCTTTAAGGAAAGAGAAAAAAAGAAAGAAAGAAAGAAAGAAAGAAAGAAAAGAAAAAGAAAAAAATAAAGAAAGAAAGAATCTTTCTTTCCACTAAAATATGACAGTGGCTGTACTTGCATCTTTAGGATCTTAACCTAACCATAGAAGAGACAACAACAGTTTTATTAATCTAGTAGACTCAAACTTCACATAGTCTACTGAGCTCCTGCTAGGTAGGTAATCTGTTCGGATCCTAATATAGTGAGAATGAAGAGTCATATCTCACTGTAAGTCCGTACATTTCGTATGACTGTTTTGTATACCTGACGGCTTTGCCATAATATCTTACATTATTTTTATATAATAACTCACTTGTTGTTCTACCTTTTATTAAATTGTTATTATCTCAAATAGGCTTTAGTCTACTGAACTCCTGCTAGGTAGGTAATCTGTTCGAATCCCAATATAGTGAGAGTGAAGAGTCGCCTCTTCACTTAGGGCAGGTTATTTACCCTGTTTATTCTCTGGCGAGGCAGTCACGACCGTCTCCTGTGGTCGGTTCGTTATCTATTCGTGCTATGGTCTCCGCATCCGATGGAATCGGGTGTGGTAACGGTGCTTGTACGTAAGATCAGGTACTAGCCCCGCTACATTTGGACCTCTAAAATCGTTTCTGGCTTATACTCACTTAACCACTAGAGATAGCTCAAAAGTTGTAAAAGTAAAAATGTTCATTTCGCGCCCTCTTCCCAGCCATACCAACCAATCCGGTCTATCGACTACGTACTTTGAGAATAATGGCAAAAGCCAAAAATTTTGTATTTTTTGACCTAAATATGCGGGGCTGGTCCCAGAATGTTAATGAGCACCAAAATAATATATCAGGAAAGTATCATCCATTTTCATAGAGACTTGAGCATGTAAGGTCAAATTTACCAGCACCTTAAACTTAAGCGTTAAGCTATGAAATTTTAAATCTTCAGGTTCGTTTTTCTGCGACCAAGAAAATAGTTTTATACAACGTGCTTTGGGAAATCGGATACAGGCTTCCCTTGCTTTATATATCCTATTTATGCTAAAAATTTAAAATCCGAAATAGACGTGTTTTGAGATATTTGACTTAAGCGATGTCGAATACAGTCCTCATACCAAAATTTAGATAATTTGGCCAAATTTCGCTGATTCTAGCTCTGGGAAGATGTAAACCCAACCAGATGAGCTGTCCCTATGTTTTCTTCCCACTTCAGTGTATACTTGTCATGAGCCCCTTATAATTAGATATTTGTTGGTTATTGCAAAAGCTTTTATAAAAAAGGGATAGCTTGCTCTAGAGTTTTGATTCATTTATAAAAAATTTAGTTTCGTGTTTTTAGAAGAGTATTTGGTGCTGGCTGGCACGAAGAGCGCTGGTACATGCTGCTGCTGCTTTAGGACTGTATCTGGTCATTAAAGTGAATGTATTATTGTGCATCAAAGCAGTCCCTTACAGTTAGATATGAGCATACTGCCTCAAGAGGTGGGTAGCGGGCAAGGAACCCTTCAAAAATTGTTTCGGTACAAGGGTACACGGGCGAGCTATGCAAAAGCTAAGGGACAGGGGACCGCCAACTTACGAACGCGTTCAAAAAAACAAGCATTGGGTAAAACTGCATGTGTTGTCTTAAGATGGTTTTAAGATAGCTGTAATGCAGCGCTCGATTCGGTGAAAATTCGCAAAACTCGTTTTAATGTATAGATGCACTTAATGTACGGATCAACTTAAAATATATGGACTGATAGATATTATCAAGAGTACATAATGATAAGAGTATGCCACTAGGCAAGCTCTATGTTATCAGAGCAAATACTATGCTCTGTTCGCTAACGCCCCCCCGCAAATTAGACCCATCACGTCAAAGAAATTCGCGCGCTATGCTTGTGTTCCATAGTTCGAAGCAGACACAAAGTTCGCGCATGCAGAGCTTGTGTTTCGACCTTTAACACACAAGCATAGGGCGAGTGAGCCTACCCCCCGTTTCGACAAGGTACTGATATACAAGGGGGGGTCACTAGGGTCTGATTTGCAGGGGGGTGGACCGTTAGCGAGCAGAGCATAGGTTTTGCTCTGATAACATAAACTGTGCCTAGTGGCACACTCTTATATTATGTACTCTTGATATTATTAAATTGCTATTTTGTGATATCTCTATGTGAACGAAACGATAGTAGTATACGGCGGTTTAATATACAGTTTCGATCCCCAATGCCAATCCCAAATTTTCCTATCCCACTCCCTTTCGCCCCTTGAGTATAGGTTTGTACTGCATGACGTCATCACCATTACGTCTATCCTTACCACCCGTTTGAGTTCTTCCCCCGGGCTTGGACCCTGCGTTGGCCCATTAGTGGTTTTTTGGGTTTTTTATATTTTTATTTTTTTGGTTTCCTGAACAATATATAGAACATACATATATACACTATATACAGTAGTCCTTAAGAGGACTGTTGGGATAAAGCAATTACAACAATTCTATATATCCAAAGAAGTCGTGCTCACCCCTTCTGCTAACACTTTCTATTTTTGGGTAAACGTAGGCTAGGGCATCTTTAGTTTGGAAGTATGGTATCATATTGTTGTCTGGATTCAAGAACCCACGATTTTCTCCAGATTTTGTATTCCCAGTTTCTAAAACTTCTTTGAAATCTTCGGAGATGTACTCATTTAGGGTTTTGCTTAACCCTTTATGGGAGACTTTATTCGTCTTTATGCTAGGTACGTTTTACTGAATACCTTCTCCTGTCCATTCTTCTTTGAACAAACATGGTACTCTTTTTTTGGCTAGGGTGTAGGACAAAGAAATCTTTAAGGGCCGTTTGCCACCTTCTTTCATTTATTACTGGGACACAATCACTTAAATTTTTGGAAGAGCAGGCAAAATGGAGGGAGTCGGTATTCATTTGACAAAGTTGGAAAGTTTCGGGCCACAAATTTGGTTTAAGGCAGTCGTCGTAGAATTGTAACATCCTTAATTTTGCGTATTGATAAACAAAGAACCCCACTAATTCCGGAAGTCTGTAAACAATTTTGGACTTAGCTGATTGAATCTCATAGATCCCATTCCCCAAATCATCTAGTCTCCTGAATCTCCACCCATTAACTTCTCTGCTGGTTCCTGACCTTTCGCAATACTTAACATCCTGGTGCTTTTCTAGATTAGTGATAGTTCGGCCATGGTAAGAATTTCCCAAAAGTTTAAACATTTCCCCCTTGAGTGCTAGATCCGGGTCGGAATCAGCTGCAGAACGATTGTAAGTTACTTCATCTCCCAATTCTTTGAAACAGCTTTTGGCTTAAACTCAATTGCTTGGTGGATCTTTGTAATTTTGAATCCGTGTTTGAGATACCACTTGGTCAGGGGCGTAGCCAGGAGAATTTTCTTTCCAAAATAGCTTCCCATTAGGCCCCTTCTAGGTTGCTTCATAAGATCATCCAAATCGCCAAAAGTTTTCATGTGGTCCCCAATGGCTTCCTTAGAAATTTCAACATTTTTAAATATTGGAGTCATCTCAGCGAAAGGTTCTTACTTTTCCTCAAGTACCTCAATGTCCACTTCAACTAATCCGAAGAACCTATTAGTCTGAATTTGGGTAACTAACTGTGCAAAAGTGAGGACTGATCGTTTCTTAGGGAGATTGAAGTGTTCTTCCATGAATTGTTGCATATCCGGCGAGTCTTTTCTTTCCTTTTCAAATTAGCATTCCAATTTTTCAATCAAATCGAAACCTCCATCTTTAATTGCCTGTGAGACCATTAACATTACTGAAATTAGTCTAAAATGTGGGGATGAATACATTCCTATACAACCCATGAAAACTGACTTCTCCAGGCCCAGGGGTATACCTTCCCTTTTGTTTCTCTTTTTGAAACACTCGATATGGCTGGGGATAACAAGGGGTGTTATATCAGCTACACAGACTTCAAAGATGGTAATGCTTTCTTTGCCTTCGACTTAACCCCAGATAACACTGACACCGGCACCATGCAGTTAATTCGAGAGGGAGACGTCTCTATTCGGATGGAACTTAGTAAGGCCTTGACTGCTACAAGTTATCCACAGGGTGTTGCAATCATTATATACGGTGAATTTGATATCCTCATATCAATTTACTATAATCGAACGCCTTTTTTGACTATGCCATATGAATACTTAGAAATTGGAAACACGTTACGGCCTCTTGTTAAAAATTTTGTTGGAGTCTTTCCCATCGATCACCTTCCTGAAACAATGTTAGGCAATAGCTGCTTCGTAGCCAACTCCGACCCCTGCCAACTTCCTGGCCAGCACTGGGTTGCGTTGCACATAGAAGATTACGCAGAGTATTTCGACAGTTACGGTCGGCCACCACTCCAAGAATTGGAAAAGTGCTTTAGCGATTGATTGCAGAAACATAAGCCGCTTCGCTTACAAAATTACACCACTTTCGTCTGTGGGGAATATTGTATCTACTTTACCACCGGGACATAGGCTTTTCCTTCGAAGACATTATCTCGTGTCTTAGGGAAAGGCAGTCTACGATAACTTTTGGGGGAACTTCATAAATGGCCGGGCAGAGCAGCTGGTCTAACAAGTCATAGGTGTGAAATAATGGGAGGAAAGGTTACGACACAAGAACGAAATTACAATCCACCGGTGGGGTTGTCCTTAGGTTGGGGTAAAATTCTAATTGCAATTTACTCCGTCATTCTATTAGCGGTCACATTAGTAATTGTTGTCTCTGCAGCACCTTCAAGAATCTGTCTTGACCAACCAATGAAGAAAATCTTTCAATACAAAAGTTAATCTAACCGTTCTCGGAACTGAGCCTTGCTGGTACTCTCTCAATATCGACTGGGCTGAGATATGCTTCAGTCATAACTACGACGTTTTACGCGTCAATATCCAAACAGTCGTCTTCAAGGCTCCCCAAGGAAAAGGGGTAAAAACCGCCTGCACAGAATTTATATAGTTTGCGTGTAGGGACCAAAAAATTATAAAACTATAAAACCACAAAAAATCATGAAAAACAAAACACAAAAAACTAAAAAATAAAAACCCATTAATGCGGCCTGGGCGAAAGCTCAGAAGGTTCCTAAGCCCTTCCGGTATACCGGTAAAATCGCAGAGGGGTTGAGACATAAAAGATAATCAAACAGAAGACGGTTCTTGAACTTGAAGGATTGAGTACATACAAGCGGAAAGAATAGAATACATAAAAACCCAAAATAGCTGGAAAAAACCGCAAAAAAGAACAATATGAAAGAATAACGAATCTGACATGGCATCAAGTATTACTCCTTTTTCTACTACAGCTAACTGTAAACTTTGTCACAAACCATTGGAAAGCTAGTAAACAATTATTTTCACGAAAAGAACGAGGCAACATTCCCCCTCATTGGTCCAATATATTTCTGTGAAAATTGTTACATAAGAAATGGAAGAATAAGGTGGTACTTTGTTGTTCACACTTAGTAGCAGATGTGCAGATTTCTGAAATGGGGACCGGCATGCCGGAGCACCAAACGTTTTGTTTCATCAAACCTATTTCAAACTGCCCTATTTGTCTAGAAGATTATGTGTATGCCGGAAGCTGAGTTGCGACCACACATTTCACGAATTTTGTGTAACATCTTGGTTTCTGAGACATTACACTTGTCCTATTTGCCGATCTGAGTAACAACTGTTAGTGACGAAATCAGTTTGAGACCTATTGAGGCGAGCGTGCTTGCATAAATAAGAAAGCTTCAAATAGTCAATAAAAAGACTAGGTGCATAAAGAAATGCCAAGTGTTCATCACAAGGATAACGCAAAAATGGTCGAGAGGTACTATTGGAGTTATGTGGTGCCGACAACGGATGGTGTTAGAGTAGGGCAGTGTCTTGGATGGCATAGTTCGTACGAAGAAGCCAGGCAAGCTGCTTGAGCCCCTATACTAGCCTTTGTTCCTATTATTGGTTATCCTCCAACGGTCATTAATATTGAAAGGGTTGTAGGAGGAGAAGTAGTAACGACTATATTTGTTTCTATGGTCGACGGAATAGAACAACAAGTGGACATTTTTCCAGGTCATGTGACTACTTGGCTACCCAAACAGTCCTCTTAAGGCTACCCAAGGAAAAGCGGTAAAACCCAACTAACAATTTTACTAACACAACTAACATTATCCATAAAATTTGAAAAATAAAGAAGTTAGAATACAAAAAAAATTTGCAAAAACCAAAAAATAAAAAGCGACTAATGGGTCAATGCCGGATCCCACGCCCCGGGTGAGGAATTCAGAGGGCTGGTAAGAATAGACGTAAAGGTGGTGACGTCATGCAGTACAAATCTATGCTCAAGGGGCAGGAGGGAGTGGGATAGGAAAATGTGGGATTGGGATTGGGGGTCGAAACGGCCGTCCTATACTACTGAGGAATTTTCTACTATTACTCTTAACTATTCCATTTTTTAGATTATTGCCAAAGATTCCTGACTCTGCATTTGAAAGAAAAAAGAGACTATCAATTGCTGTGGCCATTTTTGGTTCCTTTGTTATGTTCTTTCAAATATCCGTTTTTTATACCTCAATTTGGCCTTATCTTTCTCAGGTATGCATTGCGACAAAAATTTAATAAAGAAGCATCAATACATCACAAAGTACACCACAAAGTGGGATTGTACCCTTGGTTTGTTGTATTCCTACCGTATCATATATACCATATATATGCACATCATATAGTGTGCTTGGAGCAAAAGGAACGATGGTTTCACGCGTACGGTCTTGCATAATGCTGAGATTACGTCGGGGCTCTGTAGTGTATGTAATATCATATTTATTAAAATCTCTATCCGGATGAAGCATCAAGACTACCAGTTTATACCGCAGTTTGGGAAGGTCCCGGCACAGCCTCGGCCCGTCAAGCTTGCTAACAGCACAGCGCTGCATGTGTAGGCAGATCCTATAATGCAAGAAAAAATAAAAGCAAGGTTCGTACTAAAATGAAATAAGTGGAACGGAATGGTTTTGTAGGAAACCTTTCCCCATAGTGCCACACCCCGGTTGCTTTGGCAGTTGCTTTTGCTCTAGGTTCACTGTCTGGCGGTGAATAATTGCTTTCACAATTACCCGAGGCATAAGCAAGGCTAATACCGGGGCAGAAGTGACCACGCTGCCTTCACTGCATAGTGAACGTTATCGTAAACGTGAACGTTGAACATCGTGCATGTTATCTCCAGTCAAAGGGGTTTCGGCCAACTCCTTGAAAACCTCGGATAAGTACAACTGCAAGTATAGGGGGCAAATAGGTCCAGGAAGTACCATTCCTATTTCACTATTTTCCTGATGTCAGCCGACAAAAGAGAGCTTTGGATAGCTGAGTATAGCTTGGAGGAAAGCTTTGATGATACTTAGTTGAGGATGAGGATGAGGAGTGGAAATTAGTAGGATTGGTTGTTTACCTCGGTCTAAGTAAGTTATTTCCCATGAAGAATTCCTTCTATTCCTAATAGGCTTCATGATTGGAATAATTGGTTTGCTCCATTCAGACATTGCATTGGATTCAAAAATAGCAGTGACGAAACAACGCTGGAGAATGTTGATTAGGCACTGTAGCGCTGTATTAGATACGTTAAGTTGAATTTCAATTATTTTAAAGACCAATTATACATGGAGCAAGTGAATTCTCTGTTGAAGTTGCTGAGTTGACCCAGGATTTGTTACCCGAAAGCTGCGATTGATGTACTTGAACTGCCGGCCTGAGAAAGAAAATGGAAGACCTGAAACTGGCTTTGAGCACTTGGAAACCACACATTGTGCTTATTCAGGAGACTTGGCTGAAGTAAAGTGTTGACTTTACTATCCCAGGGCATCGGATGTTCCATAAAAATAGAACCCAATGGAAAACGAGGGGGCCGGATTGCTAACTTTGGTCTTAAATGGTTTGGTTTGTGGGAAGGTTTCCGAGTTCGATGGGCTGTCTTTGATGGTAGATGGAGTGTACCTGCAGCTTTTCAAGATCTCTGCATCTGGCACGACGTAACAAGTAGGCAACGTGTATACTCCGCAGGAACCGTGCTTTCCAGGGACGATAGTCCTGCGGGCTACAAGTGGATAAATGTCTCTGAACTTTATTATTGGAGGGGATTTTAACGCACACAGGGGATCATGCAGTGGCGGTTCTGCAAACCAAGCGGTGAAGCTCTGGTTACCTGGTAAACGACGTTGCATGTCCCCTTAGTGATTTTGCAAAACGAAATTGCCATGGTTACAGTGTAAAAGGTAGAACGCCGGAGTTAACATTGGTGTCTGATCATCTGGCTGATTCAGTACAATCCCAAACATTGGAGCCAATGGGAAGCTATCATTGCCCTGTAGTTACTGATTTGGTTGATTGCGTCCTCAAGATGAAAGAGCCATTAAGATGGGTTTACAATGACCCAACTGGAAGGAATTCATTGACTTTGCTGAAACAAGCGCTGAAATGTTCTCTTCTGATGGCTTAGAAGAAGCTTGCAAGCCCTTCTTTAAATTACTGCTGGAGGCTGCTACCGGCTGCATTCCGCAAAGTAGACGCAGAGCTTAGGACCATTTTATCTATGAAGACAAAGTCGGCAATTGTAAGGCGATGGCGGGCATTCCGCTTTTATCGACTCTGGCCAACAGAAACCAACCGGCGACCACTTTCCTGTCTTTCTAAAAAGGCATCGGACATGATTTGTTCAGACATATTAGATCAGTGGCGTAAGTATCTTTATACTCTGAAAAGTAGAGGTAAAGGTCCCCATCCATGGAGAATTGTTAGAAAGTTGACGAAGGGAAGGTCAGGAGATATCAATACCGATAAAAGATTCCAATGGGGAATTTAAATTTGCCACCCATTCGAGAGCCAATATTCTACTGAATCATTCCATAGCGTTGGCAAAGAAACTACAGCAGTTCATCAGGTGGACATGAAGGAAGTTAGTTAGGAATATATGGCACTACCCATGACGGGGAGGAGGATATTGATCAATGCATCAGTGGGATGTTTTCAATGAAGGAGTTTGAAGAAGCAATCAGTAATTTGAAGACAGGAACATGCCCAGGTAAAGATGGAGTTTCCATTGAGTATTTGAAACATTTGGATCCAGTGGCTATGGAGTATTTGCTGTGGTTGCATAATCTCAGTTGTACTTTGGTTTGCTCCCTCTATCTGGCGGCATAGGTTGACAGTGGGTATTCCAAAACCTGGAAACGATTCTTTTACAGCTGAAGGCTACAGGCCTACCATAGCTTCCCGGGAAAGCTTTTAAAAAGAATGGTGCGTAGAAAGTTGGTTTGGATTATGGAGTAAAAACTCGCCTTCGAACAGTTTGGATTCCGGGCACATTGGTCCACCGTCTTCCAACAGCCCAACTACTTAGATTAGTGAAAAATGTCCAAGCTTTGTTCAACCACAAGTGGGGACGGGGGAATGTTTCTGGGCTTTAAGCAGGCAGCAATCAGACAAGGTTCGTCGTGCCTCTTATTGCCAAGCTGTCACTTGCCAAGTTATTAACGTGGGAGTGCCCCAGGGCGTAGTCCAGGAAACTGCCCAAGTGTTGTTGAGATTATTCTATCAAAATTGTAGCAAATCTCTAAAGGAGAATAAACGAAGTGACTAGTGCTAAAGCGCAAGAGTTACCCTTACTGAGTTTCTCTTACATGCTACAACCAAACTATCAAATTATCTACGCACAATAATCAGAGAAGTACGAAGGACACTTTAACGTTTTTGATTTGAAACGTAAATTGAGTAAAATATTGATTTCCAAAATTCTGAACTTTAAAAATTGCTCAAATTGAGAAACTGAAAAAGTAATCCTCGTATTAGATTTATCTGCATATTCGTGCAGAATTTAAGCAATTCAAATTCAGCCGCCATTGGATAGATCTTCTGAACTATTTGGACTTTTTCGTGCAGCGTAAGTCGTATGCCAGACAATAGATTCTTCAAAACTGATCTGGCTGCTATTCGTAAAAGCTTCAGACAGATTGGTTGAGAAATAAATTCAGGAAAGCCGTTTTCTGTAGTGGCGCCCGCTTAATGTTCTTAATGTAGGATTCGTGCATTTTTGGTCTTTAAAAGCACAATTATCGTTGAAATTCATTCTTTTGCTACAGTTACGTCATTTAGCCTATAAAACATTTTTGAAAAATCACGGTGTGAAAATTTGAGTTTTGAAAATATAATCTGCCATAACTTGCACTGTAGCCACCCTGCACGGACGAACTTATAATCATTCGAATCCTCTCTCTAATACCTACAAGTTTGCTCTTCAGAGTATTCTTCAATTCCCTGCGGTTTAAGAGATAACCGCGAAAATTCATTTTCTGTCCAAAACTGTCCATTTTTTGAAAAACCAGGTATTGCAAGATTTCGACAGCTTCAACAGCGCTGGTCCGTCGGTCAAGTATTGTCCATCTTTGTAGTCCTAAAGGACATGTTATGCCAAAACGAGAGCTCTTTGCGGCATCTCTGCCTACACACAGCAACGAAAATGTGAAATTTTGAAAATAGCAACCAGTTTGTTTTGAACACAGATTTCACTCAACTCATGTAGTCAATTAAAACCAGCTTTACGTACTACTTTTGGACAATTGCCGAGGGCTATGTTTCATGGTATCGCGTTTTGTCTTTTTGTTCGAGAGAAATAAGCGTCCAAACTTGAAAAGTTTGACGAAAATCAGGCAAAATTTACATTCATCATTAAACTATTTCAGATTAAATTAGCCCTCGGAAAGACGTTTCTTTGAAGCCTGTACTGGTCGCTTTTCTTTAGCTTTCCTACACTTCGAGAAGTCCATGTTCAAAAATTGTCTTCTTGTTACCGCATGTTCAAGTCGAATAGTTGAAATGTTCTATCTAGTTGTAACAATCACATTCTAAGCTTTAAAATGATATAAAAATAATCATTGAACTCCAAGCATTGAGAAAATTAAAGTCTTTCAATATTTGCTGCAAATACCCGAACCAACATCTTAAACGCTGTTGGTAACAAATAATACTTGCTGCAAATTACATGGAAACATTCGTTCCCATCTTTTTAGTCCCCATTGTGCTGTCTTAGGCTACGACTGTGCAAAAACGCAGCCTTCACACCTCATTTCTGGTATTTTAGTTGGATCCCACTACATCTTCATCTTTCATGGGGTATGTGATTTCATCTCTTGCCCTTGGTCAAATGCTCAGCTCAACCCTGCTAGGATATTTGAGTAACAAATGCAAAAACACCAAAGCACCGGTTCTGGCCGGATTTGTGATAAACATTATTGGGAATTTGTGGATGGCCTATACTGAGGCCTTCCCTGTGCCAGCTCGAAGATGGGTTTTGCTAGCATCCAGATTCGTTGTTGGCATTGGAACAGGTATTTTGCTGAGTTAGTGTAATGGCATCAGGTTGAATCAAATTTGAATTTCATAAATAAAGAGATATTATCTATGATTTAATAATTGTAAATCATAAACTGATCTTACGTCCAGAGTACATAAGTTCATCCGGTGGAGTCAAATTTAGAGCTCATAAATAAATAGATCATATCTATGCTTTAATAATTGTAAGTGATTAACTGATATTATGTCAAGAGGGCATAAGTGCACTCAGTGTAAAATCAATACACTGTTAGAGGGCTTCCGTTCCTTGCATTCCGCAATGGACCGACCACAGGCTATCCCCCCCAAATCCACCAAACGGGAGTATAATAAGAATAAATGAAACACTCAAACACTGGATTGTGTAGACTATTGGTACTACTCTGACTTCCGGTGTTTGTCGTGATTTAGGTAACGGCAGTGTTATCCAGGCTTACTTGGCTCAAAGCACCACTTCACAGGAGAGACATAAAGTGATGACACTAAATGAAGGTGTCGTATCATTTAGTGTCATGATCGGCACTGGTATGTTGGAACATTTAGTGTTTGCTACATTTATCTGACAAGGATAAACATTAAGAAGACAAAACAAGCTGTTCGAATTTGCGCGAACGTGACATACTTTGTGAATCCATTTCAGTGTAAAGCTAAACTAAGTCGTTCGTATTTCATTTAGAATTGTGGAAAAAAATCGAAGAACTGCAGGCTTCTTTTGCACTTTCTACTAGAAATTCTTGTAATGTGTACAGTTCTAGAGGCCGGACAAAATACAAAGTATAACCGTAAACTATAAAACTGACCACAACAAAGCAGACCTACCACATAATAAGGAGTACACGAATACAAAGATAGGCAACTAGTCATGGTGGACATTATGCATAAGATTAAAGCCAACTAAATAGAAAAATGCACAAAACTGTAAATACATTCAAACGGATTGTGGCAGTTTGTCAGGTACAGATAAACAAATAAAAGTTATGGAGTACGTCAAGAACAATGCCACTTGCAGTGGCAACAAAACACCCGACAAACATGGCTACCAGTAAATACTTGTTCGGGAGCGCCTAACGGAGAATAGAGCACAAAGAGAACTTCCTTCAAAAATAAGCACATGATCAGATAATCGTATAAAAGATCCCCCAGATCTAAAAATAAAATACAAGCAGAAAAGTTATAAACAAGGAATGTTAACAACACAACAGATTAATAAAAAGGAAAAAGAAGGGCATAGGTTGGAAACATCCAGTTTCGTGGTAGGCACCATGACATCATTCGAAAGCAGTAAAGCAACGACGTCCCCGACCAGAATCTCACCGTGATAACAGCCGAAGTGTGAATAGAGAGCTGAGGCAATACGACAAGACTAATCTCACAAACCCAAAATGCCAAACAAAATGCCGAAGCATCCTGGTTATTTAAAACAAAGAGGACCGGTGAGCACGCCACGCAAAAGCAACAGTTCAAATAGAAAAATAGAAAGAAACATTGTAAAGGAAACGGTAGAGTACAGTAATGGGGGCCAGGAGAGCAAACAGACGCCGAAGAAACGCTGCAAAAATAGCTCAAAACAGATAAACAAGCCCATAGCCAAATAGAATGGGACCAATCAATAACATTACACTGTCCAGCCCACGAAAAATCCAGTAAAGCGAATCGTGCCGGAATGCAATACAAAAATAGTACAAATTCCCAAGTGAGCAGGCCGGTAATCCAGATGCAAAATTGCCGGCAAATAGCATAAAGCTGTCCAACAAGAGTCCGCATGGCGTAGAACGGGAGGTTCCAGATACAGACATACAATCACCTAAATAGACAAAGAGAAGAACTGAAGCAAAGAATTAAAACAAAAGACAAGAATCAGATAACCAGTACAAGACTAAGACCCTTAACTAAACACTGACATGCTGGTGTCAACACTCGGGGACGGACCGATATTAGGCAATGGCATCGCAGACCCACAGCCCACACCGACGACGATGAGTAGAGTAAAACCTTCAGGATAATTTTCGTGTAACACAAGTGAAATATGGGGACCGGGAACGATGGGTCATCTCATGTCCCAATCTTAGGTCAACAAGACAACCCACCCCAAGAAACCCTTTATGAAACAATGAAGTACGCCAGACCTTATAATAGCACGCTAGAGAAGCCTGGCTGATAAAAATATCTAAGTAATGACTGAGTGCGATGTTCGAACAAGATACGATGTCTCATTGTTAATAAAATTTGGAACTAGCGCTTCTACAGAACTTGGGGTATAATTTCGCAAGCGAACGAACTGAACAAAGTCACAACTGAGCGAACGAACAACGAACTGAACAACAACATGAATTTCTACGAAGATCCGGATAAATTTGATGGTATAGCAATGTATGAAAATAACAGCAAAAGGAACAGGGAAGGTTTACATCAGCGAACGAAGTGTAGTAACTAATTAGATGCTAATATTAATGTTCACCAAAACACCATTGCACCGCGTTGCTATACCATTAAAATGAATACAGCCACCAATCAAAAAATAAAGAGGAAAACGTTGGGCCATCTCGACAATGTTAGGGATGAGATTTAAAAATGCTCTGGGCAAACTAATATCCCAAATGTGTGGTGCGAACCTTCCATAGTTCGTGCCAACCTCCATAAAGCTCGGGAAGATCCTTACCGAAGCTAGGAACAGACCGTCCGGACTCCCGACATTCAAAACTATTTTAATAGCGAAAAAAGAATTTTCAGCAAGGAATTTATACTATTAACTTTGCATAAAAAACAAATCCTTTCCATAAGTTTGAGGATAGATCTAGAGGAAGTTTGCAAACGATAGGCAGTCTCCCCTAACACATCCCCGAAGTGTATTGGTAAGTCCTGGAACTGTGTTGGAAGGTCCCCGAACTTTGTTGGGAAGTCCCCGAACCGTGGTCAACATGTCCCGAACTTTGATAACAGATACCCAACTAGTGGGAACAAGTGCTCGAACTTTGGATAACTGATCCCGAAGTTCGGGTAACGGACCAAGAACTTGCAGAAGTAAATCCGAGAAGGGATGCTGCTGCACAGGTGACTGTAAATTTCATTCCACTGCAGATGTTGCGGCAGGTGTTGCTTCTGACTATTCAGTGTCTTCAATCACAAAACCTGAGCGACAGGAGAATCGGAGGAATCACATGGAGACCCCTCTGGTTGGGGAGTCTGGACGACTAAGTAAGGTAGAGTCATATAATTCCCTATGAAAACAGGCTCAAATCAGGTCTTCGTTGGCTAAACCTGATCAATTTTGGTTCGTAATTTCCCAAACTTTTCTGGAAGAGTTACTGAAATATGAACAATCTTATTTACATGAACGTGTTGCCGCTGCATTTTTCTTCTTGTAAACGACTTAAGGTGGTGGTATCCTTTTGCGCAGTGCTTTTGTGGTAATTTTTTGGAACGCTATAACTTTCGCAATTTTTGGAGTTGGAAAGAGCTTTATACATCGTTTTAAGGCTTATAATCTGTACATTCATATGAGCTTACGAAACTAGCAAAATTAGCAAGAAATTAGTAACAATTTTCTGACATACTGACATTTGACAGGCTGAATATTGACCAAAAATTTTTTGAACATTGATTTCTCAAAACTGTACAATCGGCCAAAATTTCTTCTTGTGCCATGATATGAAGGACATGTGGAATTTTTTTTGATTTGGCTCAACAAGTCTCAATACTCCAGAAAATCCGGCAAATGTGCTGTGACACGGAATTTCGCAACTTTGTATTCAGTTTTCTTGCAACTGGAGATGTTTTAGCTCAAACCAAGTAAAATGTCCCTCCGCAACAGTGCTAATATTCACCCAACCAATAACCACGCGAATCCATTGGGCAGTTTTTGAGAAATCGATGTTCAAAGTTGCAGTCGCAGTTTTGTCAAAATGGCCTTTCGGCCAAACCTCTAGCTTAAACCAACGAATCCCAGCTAATAGGCATTGATAAAATATGCAATTGGACCGAGTATCGATAGTAAGATTTGGCAGTAATTTTGAAAAACAGATTTCCTCGAAAATGGCTGTTTTTTGACCCTAAAAATGGTTTTTGGCTTATACTGACTTAACCACTAGAGACAGCGCAATGGCTGTAAAAGCAAAAATGTTCATTTTGGTGCCCTCTTTCCAGCCATTACAACCAATGCGGTGTAGCGACTACGTACTGAGAGAATAATGGCAAAACCAAAAATTTTTATCTTTTTACCAAAAAGGACTGGTCACAGAGTTTTAAAGAGCACCAAGATAATATATTTGGAACGTTTCAGCCATTTTCATAAAGAATTGCAGCCTGAAAGGTCAAATTTTCACAAAAGGATACCAGCACCTTAAGGAGGGATCCATCGTGAAACATTTTTATATCACGGATTTCGCTCATTTTACACATAATTTAGCCACATATGTCGCACATATGAAGTTTAAATTTTGAGTTGTTCTGTTCAGTTCTCCATAAGTTACGAGCCATTATTTGCGTACAATTTTAACATGAGCGAAAGGAGGGTTCTGCAGCAAACTCAAGCACGTTTTCGCATATTAACGTCAACTGTTTCATCCTATTTAGTCATTTTTGTCTAAATGCTATTAATGAAAGCCATTTTCGTGCCGTTTCAAACCGCTCGCGCTTAATCAGAAGCTTTGCTAACCGATTTTTGAAGGACCAGGATCACTGGCACCACTGATGCCCTGAAACATTTAACAGCGGTTAACTTCAAACAGAAGCATTTTCGAGCCATGGTTCTATGAGAAGAATTCATTCATGCACTGAGAGCTTCCTATTGATTTATAATATGCCATATTTTGCAAAATTTGAAAAATCGCTGTTTTGTGAAATGTGGGGTCAGAGGGTCCCGATTCTCGCGCTGAGAAATACTGAACATAGCTGTCAGCATAATTTATGCTGCAAATAGGTCCAAATGCATGAATACACAAGCTGAAATGCAAAAGAGGAAGTTTTGGACCATTCTGATGTCGTAATTTAGTTAAATTTTCGAAAACCCGCAATTTTCAAAAATTCTTTTCAAGTTTTGTTAAAATTCACATTGTTGCGCCAAAAAATCTCGAAACTTTTGAGAGTAACATAGAAACAATTGGTATCACTGAAACCGCCTATTTACATAAATACTACGGAACCTTGGAATTAGAGTTTTCATTTAAGCCTTTGAATTAGAGCAGTATTTTCGACGACCCTACTTTTCATCAACAAGAAACGTTGGATTTTGACGATTTTCCACTGTTTGCTTCAAATAAAAATTTTTTAGAAATTTTTAGAGACCTAAATCAAAATTCTACTTCGAAGATGCCGCAGTTTGTGGTCATAGCTGCAATTTAAATTCAAAATTATACAGATTCATGGCCGTTCATCGAAAGATTTTTTGGCGCAAGAATAAAATCAACAGTTTTTCCATTTCCTATGTTTAACACATGCACACCCAAACTTTGAGGTCAAATTACTCAATAACCATGAGAGATCCGACTTTAATTTCAAAAACTAGTTAAAATATCCCGCTCAACAAAATATTTGCTGTAGCTGTAGATGCTCAAGTTCTGTAGATTGTCAACTCTTTTCCCTATTTTTTGACATTTTTGACATTCTGACATTTCTTGAGCTATTTGACAGCTTTCAAATGATAATGAGTCCGAGATAAGAATAATACATACCCAAAATAATAATACGAAAATAATAATATAATAAAATAATATAATATGATCATAAAATCATACCCAAATTGAAGGGTTGCCCTTTTGGTAAAAAAAGCGGCAACCCAACAAGATGTAGGCTGAACTGTGCCTGCAGAACCCTAGCATCTTGGAGTGAGTTCTCTTGAAATCCCATCGTATGAACCCCGCCTTGTTTACTGCTTGAACCCATAAAGGGATATATCAGATCAACAGCTCAATAGAAGTTACCACAGTAGTAGCCCTGGCTAGAGGTAAGGGAAAGTTCGCTTTCAGAGAAATTTGACGGATATATAAAGAGTAGTGAATCTTTACGAATTGGAGCCGAGAACCAAAAAATTCTAGAGTCTTATCACAGAAATGTCATGTAATATGTAATATTTAATATTGAATGGCTTTGCTGTCATATTTTTCAAACTGACCTGAAGTGCTAGGTTTCTTATCTGTGGAAAATTGCGAATGGAATCCCCCCTGTGGGTTTAGATCACTCCAAGTACCCCCACTGTTTCAAGATTCGTACGTAGAGTTCAAACTGACCGCTGATCTGACTGAGAGTCGTCCTACCGAACCGATGGTCATCGCCTCAAAGTGGTGGTTTGGTGGAACCCCGGGATGGATTGTCTCCCTGGATCCCCGGGTGCGAAACGGTGGCCCCTACTCTTCCCTTTCCAGAGAAGGCATTTCCTGTACCCTCCCAAGGAGAGACCCAGTCCCCCCCCCCTATCCGAGCGACTACCCGATCGTCTTTTTTGTTGCCGGTCCAGGTAGATCCGCCTTCTGGAACCGACTTCTGCTTATGGTGGGGGATGTTGAACCAAACCCAGGGACTACCCAATGGCCTTGTGGTATCTCCTCCCTTAATGTTACCAGAAGAGACTACTCAATCCAGTGCGCTCAGTGTGCTATCTGGCACCACCGAAAGTTTCTCGGCTGGACGGTCAGTCGTATACGGTCACTTGCGAATGTTCCCTGGTCTTGCCCATGGTGCTCAACGACCCAGCAACCCCAACCCGCGGTGGCCCCCTCCCACGCCTCCGCGACTGCCTTTGCTACTACTGCTGTGGCTGCCAATCAACCGCAGCCTCCACCACAGCTAGCCCCTCGCCCCCTCATGTCTATCCGCCTCCGCCCCCCTCCCCAATTCCCAAGTCCAGAGACGTTAAGGACCTAAAGATCCTCCAGTGGAATGTAAATGGCCTTAGTCCGGCCAAAAAGGTGGACCTTGGAAAAATCCTAGCAGATAGCAAATACGACCTCGTTGCCATCCAGGAAACCAACCTCTCTCCCTAGCCTTTGACCTAAGCGGATACTCGTGTTATAGATCTGACCGCACCACACGCAGAGGGGGCGGGGACCGCCCTGTCAAGGGCGGTGGTGTTGCGATTTTGGTCCGAAACGGTCTACAGCATCAACTTCTCCGAACGCCATTGGTGGCCCCACGTGATAAGACGACAGACGCAGTCAGTGTCAAGGTCTTTGGTTCCAGGGACCTCACATTGACCTGTGTCAACGTTCCACCTTGCTGCTGCTGCTGCTGACCACAGAACCCAACTATTCGAGCCTTTCTACCTACAGCGGGGCGGGGTTGTCTGGCTGTTGGAGATTTCAATGCGCACAGCCCACTGTGGGATAAATCAGCAACTTCCTCAGACGACATCGGTGCCAGTATTGAATCCTGGATGGATAACAATGGCTGTGTCATCCAAACGATGGCCTCAGGACCCGTACAAACCCGTTCACCGGGAACGGATCTAGCCCTGATCTATCCATTGTCCACTCATCACTTGTCAACTCATGTGACTGGCAAGTATCTTCCAACCAGCGCTTCTCAGACTACCACCCAATCTCTATCCGGATCCATGGATCCTCCCGCAGAACTGTCAGGCGAAAACCGCGAGTTCGTCCTGGGAAAGCAAACTGGGAAGTCTTCCAAAAGACGCTGGACCTGATCTCCAAAAGTGTGAACCAGCAAGCGCCCTGTCAGCTGAGAAACTGTGTGAATCCCTAACCTGTGCTATCGTGGCCGCACAGAATGCAGCAAACCCACTGGTGACTCTAGACCACCCAAGCCCTGGTGGACTCCTGAGGTGGAGCGCGCTGTCTACCGACGTGAGTACCTGGCAGATGCTTCAAGGAAGGACCCCAACCTGTTGGAAGACTGGAGGATCTCATGCCGGCAGGCCAAAGCCGAAATCCTCTCTGCCAAGCAAGAATCCTGGAGGTCGTATGCATCATCGTTGAACCCTAGGTCCAATCCCTCTGAAGTCTGGCGAACCATCAAATCCATCTCCGGCCGAAGTCCGACACCAGGCCCTCAGGGGCGGCCCTACATGTAGGCACAAAGTGCTACACCTCACCCAGAGACAAGGCAACATGCTTTGTAAATACCTATGCCAATGTCTCCAATGTGGTTCCCCAACGCCAAGATATGGAAATGGTCAATGCCGTGGTTGACTCAATCAAGCAGCCCCATTTATGCCCCCTGCCAGCTCCACCGACTTCTGCCAGGAATTCACTGCTGGTGAACTGGACCACGTCCTGAGGCAGTTGAAGTCTACAGCAGCTCCGGGCTCAGATAAAATCCTAAACTGCAGCCTCTGCCATCTCAGCAATAGAGGGAAATCGCAGCTTCTTGCACTATGCAACAAATGCATGCGTGACGGCGTATGCCCTGCGCCCTGGAACGCGCAAAAATCATCCCGATTGTGAAACTGGGCAAGCCAGTCGACCAACCCAGCGGTTATAGACCAATCTCCCTCACTTCCTGCATGGCCAAGGTTATGGAAAGGCTCTGCTACTGGCTTGAATCAAACAATGTCCTGAATCAGCAGCAAGCTGGCTTCCGGAGAATGAGATACACCAGGTCCTAAGGATTACTCAATCTATCAGTGATGGCTTCAACAGCGGAAAGCCAGCCAAAAGGACCATCCTTCCTAGCCTTATTGACTTTTCTAGGGCGTTTGACCGAGTTTGGCATGTGGGAGCCCTCAAATCCATGCTAGAAATGGGTATTCCAAAATGTCTTGTCAGATGGACTAAGGCTTTCCTGGAAGACCGCTACTGCCATGTCCAATATGAGGACTTCAATAGCCCATCCCGCCGTTCAAAAGCGGTGTCCCGCAAGGCTGTGTCCATTCACCAACTCTTTTCCTGATCTTCATAAATTCCATCACTCACCGCCTCCCAGCCGACGTGTCCACCTCCCTGATTGCAGATGACCTTGCGGTCTGGCCTCAAAGCTCCAACCTGCCGCAAGCCGAAGCCTGCATGCAGACTGCGCTCAACGAAATTATGGACTGGTCAGTTAACAACAAAATGGAAATCAAAGTCGAAAAGTGTGCAACTACTGTTTTCGCTACTTGGAACAAAGAACAGTCATATCAACCACGTCTCCACCTCTAAAACCAGCAAATCCCATTCAACAAACATCCAGTGTTCCTGGGAGTCCGCTTTGATCCAACCTTGTCATTCCGCGCTCACATTGAATCCGTCATCCAGAAGGTCAGAAAGCGTACTCCGTTCTCCGTTCCCTCACTGGTACTCGCCGGGGCTGCCAAAAAGAAGATATGCGTATTGTCTATCTGACCTATATTAGCTCAGCGATAGAATACTGTACAGCCTCGTGTATGGGAACAACTGCCTCCTCGAACCTAGCTCGCCTTCAAGCAGTTCAAAATGAAACTTCGCGGTTAATCACTGGCTGTCCGTCTGCGTCCCCTGCAGACCTCACCCAGCATGAAGCTAATCTCATCCCACTCAAATACCGTGCGAAATACCATGTCGGGAGAGACTTTGAGCGCTGTCGCCGCCTGCCTACTGATAATCCGGTAAAGTCATCCAGCGAAGGAACGACCCGCCAGCGCCTGTCCAGCCAGCCCTCGTGGAGGGAGTTCGGAAGGGAAATTGTCCAGACCCTGCCCACCGCCCACCTACCAACGGAGGATCTGAAACCTACAGGCGAAATCCCACCATGGATGTTCCCACAAAACCTGGAGATTACAGAAACGGAATGCCGCCGGTCTGACCCTCTCTGCAGTGTTAAACAAGCAATCCAGGCGGCCATGAACCACTCGGAGTTGCCGGACGTGGAAATTAAAACCGATGGATCAGCAGATTCAATGGTGGTGCTGGAGTCCATATAATTCACCATAGAACGGGCAAGCGGCGGAATATCTCCGAACCTGCCGGCAAAGTGACCTCTAGCTACAAGGCTGAATTTGTGGCTATGCACAGGTCTCTGAAATGGCTCCAGGAAGTTGCTGAACCGGAAGATAGGTCCATCCATATCTACACCGATTCCAAATCCCTGGTTCACCGACTCAGAAATGGCCCTGCAGAAGCTGTCACTCTCACGGAACACAGTATTTGGAATCTGCTGTGTCAGTTGCTAGCGGCCGAGTCTAGGACTATCCGACTAACCTGGATCCCTGGCCATCAAGCCGTGGCCGGAAATGACTGTGCGGATCAGCTTGCAAAACAGGTTCCAGCTTATCCCAGACCGATACTGCTATTGACCTTCCTGTGGCCCAGAACAAACTGCGGGGTCTCTTCAGAGATGAATGGAGATCTACTCTTAAATCTGACCGCGTGGACAATATTCTCCCCCCCCGCCGCCTCGACACCTAGAGGAGCCCCCTTAGTCGCTCGGATCGCTGCATCCTATCACAACTAGGAATTGGCGGGTTTAGTCCAATTCTAAACTGGCATAAACTTATGATCGGGGCGGTAGGTTCGCCTGACTGTACGTTCTGTCCCGGGACTACGGATAATCTACGCCATGCCCTCCTATACTGCCAAAGGGGGGATGCTGCCCCCTTGCGGTTCCTGGGACCTGGCCCCTCCCAGGACGCGCTTTGGTCCTCTCCGGTGCAGGTTATTACCTACCTCAGGGAATGCGGCCGGCTACCAGCCGTCCGGGCCCATTGATCTCATCAACGGCCGGAAGCAATCATCATCATCATCATCAGAATCATCCTAAGAAGATTCACGCACCATGGCTAATCGCAGAAATAAAAATTTTATACTAAAAATATTGTAAAGTCCAGGAAAACGTAAAGAACTTTTTCAAAGTAAGATCTCAAGACTAAAAAAATTTTCCAGAACATATTACAAAATACTAATCCGAATTCAGGACCTAAATTCTATTTCAAGGAATAAAACAACTTGATATGGCTAGAAGAACAATGATTCCAGAGAACCAGAGAAAAGATTGGAAGGTTAGGGAAGAGAAGGCACCCAAGGATTGACGGTAACTAAAAGACCAAATGAAAAAGGTGTAAAAATAGAAAGAAAATAAGCAAGTGCAAACGTAGAAGGAAAACAAGCAAGTGCGAATACACAGAGAATAAAACTTGAAAGATAGTGTAATATCCCACATACGTACAATGATACAAATATAGAAATTTCTTATAAAACCGAGAAAAAGACGTGCAAAATTTGACAAATCGGATCTTTTAGAAATGGGAGGGTTCGTCCATCTTCACATTGTACGTATTCGAAGAAAAGTTTTCAGATATGCCACGAATTTTATTCTAAATTATCATGGAAATTTGATAAATTAGCAAAAAACCAACCAAACAGTGATCTTACTGGAAATCATGAACGAAGCCTAAAACACAAAGCAAAACTAACAACATAATCACGAAAAAGTGACACAAATCTTAGCCTTGACAGATCCTAAAATCATGAATTAAACGCAAACACAAAGAAAAACACAAATACAGTAGAATACAGTACAAAAAGTATATACAGTGACAAAGATGATAAAACAGTAATTGCTTAGTTGTGGGTACTAGTAAAGTAAAAAGTAAAAAAGTAGCAATCATATTGAGACCAGAGATATAAGATTCGATAGGAATAAGAGCAAGAGTACATAATGATAAGAGTATGACACTAAGCCTAGTCTCTGTTATCAGAGCAAAAACTATGCTCCGTTCGCTAACGGCCGACCCCCTCCCAAATTAGGCCCATCACTTAAAACAAATTTTCCATGCATTTATGTCACTACGCTTCCATGCTAAAGCTCGAACACACAACTACTCAGTTGGTTCAATATGCGTCTGTTGCGAGCTTTAGACCACAAACAAAGCGTGTCACAAGTTTCTTTGAAGTATGGATCCTATTTGTGGGGGGATCAGCCGTTTGCAAACAGAGCTTAGTATTTAGCTCTGATAACATAGACTAGACTTAGTGTCACGCTCTTATCATTATGTACTCTTGATAAGAGGTATAAAACATACAAAACATGAGAAAATTGTTTAGAAAGTCAGGAGTCAGGTGATTTGTCAATAAGATAGGTTTGGGTCTATTCACATGAACATGAAATTGAGTGAATTCAGGAGACGAATTTTGAACGCCAGCAGTTTCTGGTTCGGAGGATGCAAAGTTAGGAATGTCACGATGAATTTGACAAAACTGAATCGGAGGTCAAGATGGTGGTACCCAAGCACACCCTGATACACTTGAGGAGTAGAAGACAACTCGGGGAGTGTGGGGTCGACCCCTTTAACCTCCCGTAGCCAACACTCCCCCACAAAAGATAAATTTAGAAGAGGGAGGAGTAAAGGATTCCTTGACCCTCCCATAGCCTGAGAATCTGTCCAAACTATAACTTCGTCAGAAATTATCACTGGTGCTAGAGAAACGTCCAACTTTGTGCCCTCCTCAATATCAGGTAGGTCCGCCCCTTGCAAAGGACATGTTTTCAAAACCCCCTTACCTGGATCTCCCAAGCTTGGCTCAGAGATTGACAGAGGGTCAGGAGGTTCAGGTAGAGCTGTTTCCCTTTTTGGCACATTCCAATTCGGGAAATTTATGTTGACTATCAGATACATTTTCCGGTAGAACTTGAGAAAAAGAGTCCTCCTTGGGGATAACTCCATCTTTTTGGATGAAAGCCTGGTTACCCCCCCCCTCTTTTTGAGGTAAACCCACCATTACCTCCAATTTTCTAGGTAGATCCTCCGTCTGTCAAGAAGGAAGGGAAAAAGGGATCAGAAAAAATCAGGAAAAAATCAGGGAACACACCAAAATGCAGATTTTAGTAATCAGCAAAAATGTACGGATTTGCTGTAGTCCCACCCCCTGCCTCCTGGACAGATCGTGGAAAAACAGCGCACACCCAGACGTGTCCCCACAAGCCCCAAATCACAGAAGTCGTGTCACTCACTGCACCCTGTGGACGAAACTATATGGGTCCCGCAGTCTGATCTGGTGGTGCCACAGTCGGTGGAGGGAATCCGCGTCCAGACAAAGCATGGTAGGAATTCAGAGCCCGCTGATATGGGAGAGTCAACCTAACCACCCCCAACAAGGCACCACTGGCTCGGTACTTTAAATATTTTCTCGGCCAAACTTATCCGGCCATGTATCAGCTACAAGGTCGCCCAATTCAGAAATTTGTTGCTTCAAAGTATCTACATTTTTAAGATAGAATGAGTTTGTAGGTGGATCGGCGATGGAGAACATAAGAAGAACAGAAAAAGAGAAACTTTGTCTGAATCTCAGAAAAAATTCATCACTGCACTCTGAAGCCGAATCAGCACATGAATATACGCCAAAAACATAAGGTTTAGAGATGTGAAGGTCTGATTCAATGTGCCCGCATGGTGCCTGGTTTAGTAGAGCTACCCTGGGGAGGCCGCCGATAACTAGAAGACACCTGATCAGAGGCCCCTACGAAATGATGTTGTAGTGAAGCGCTAGAGCTTGAGCTACCACCCCCGCACTGCTGGAGGCTGTGATGGAGTCTTGGAAATTTGCGCGGAATCTGGTGTAGCCACGAAGATAAAAGCTGGTTGAGCAGTGCCTTCAGGAGTTGTCATTACCAACTGCTTGTACCCAGACGAAAGCTGTGGTGACGTTAAAGCCAGTGGGGCAAGATCAGGTGGTGGATATGCTGGGTAAACCTGTGGCTACGGGAAATACCGTGGTTAACACAGGTACGTACTGAGTGACACCCGCTATCTGTTTCCGAGGAAGAGATTGAAACTTCCCTATCTGTTTCCAAGGAAGAGATTGAAACTTCCAACTCGCTGTAGACATGTCTGGATATTTATCCCAACAACTAGTTGCGTCGTGACTTTTACTGCCACAGTGAAGGCACTTTTCTAGGTGTCTATCAGCAATCGGTAACTCTGATTCCTCCTTTTCCCATAGGGACCTCAAATCTTGAAGCTCTTTGCGATTCTGGTCCAGTGAACTTATGGGGTCTCCATCCGCCCCTGCTTTCTTTGACGTAGCAACATAATAAACTGAGGACTCGTGTGAGAGGGTGTCCATTGGCCAGTTCGAGGTGTGCGGGCGTCGAGTTTATCGATGATCCGTAAAATGTCCCACATGGAGTGCTCCCCGTGAACACCCAAAGGAACAAGGCACGCTGCATATTTGTCAGCTGTTTGGGCATACACCTGTTGGACACAGTGCTTTTTCCCGGTGTAATGGGTCTTTCCAAGTATCCAGTTCCAAAGATTGCAACTAAGCTATATACTACATATATGTTCTCCGGGACGTAGAAATCGTTTGGCGAAGGCTGTATTTTTCTGTTGATAAGAAAATTTGGGCTTCAAAATCTTCAAGGTATTTTCGTAGGAATCAATCCTAGAAAACCGACTCGTGAAGAATAACTCTAGGCATTCCCTGCCAATTTGCTGACAAAAGACGAGCGCATTACACCAGAGGAATTTGGTAAGTTTCGACAGCAGACTCAAACTGGAGTAACCAATCCTCAACGTATACACATTCCGGATAAAATCTGGGGACGTCCCGTAGAATTTCAATATGAGTACGAAATGAGCATGGATCATGATTTGCGACTGAAGCATCTGTGCTCTCCAATGTTGCCGGGGTCAGATGACCTGCAGCTGACACTTGCTCCCTTCTTGAAGAAAGTCCCACGTTCTCCACTAGCAGGAAACAGGAGGGGCGCCCCCCATATTTGACGGAGATGGAAGGGCTGGAGCTGCTTAAGAGTTTTCCAGGTCAATATCTGAAAGGTTACCTCCTGGAGAATGACCTCGCTCTTGATACACATTCACATTTGTACAAAAAGTGGTAAATACGTATGCACAGGGGGCGGACCTCCCAAAGGCACTTGTTGAGTTAAAACATACACGTACACTGGACTTCCGTCAGCGCCAGAAACGTGATAAAACTGTAGCGACGAGGACGGCACAGGTTGCGAATTTTGAGTCATACTAAGCGTTTATATTCTGAGCCTGAGGGGAATCTGATGTTAAAAATGTTACTGATTCGGAGAGTGGTTGGGACGCAGAAATTCAGGAATTCGTGGGTAAATGCCCCTGTTTAGATTGTGAATTGCGCCGATACGTACCGGTGCGTTCTCAAAATGGGTTACCCCAACTGACAAATAGGCCTGCTAACAGTCCTGCGTAGAGGCAGAGGCAGAGTCCTTATTTGACTGCAAATAGGAGATTCGAGTCATACCAGGGGTCAAATATTGGTTAGACGTCAAAGAAGTTGAGGCCCTCCCTCCAGAACTGCATAGATCTGCTACTTACTGTGGGTCCATTAAATTGACAAGATTTTTGCAGAGTCACCAGAAACTAGAAAGGTTGCTGAACTTTATACTGCATAATTCTCTCCTTCATTCTGACATGGAGACAATTCAGGATAGCGCTCTCCAAGTTAGCGGGACTTCCGAATTTTGTCCCCCAAATTTCGGAAACTTAAATGGGACAGGGACCGAGAGCTTCTAACCTGGAATACAAATAGGTTTTCATTACCATAAGCAGATGTTCTTCCTGCTGGTGAACCTTTTCAATTCCATCAGAATCACCAGAAACATCATATTAAAGATCAGTGGCCAAAACGTGATCCCCCGCTGAGGCTCTGGTGGTTGCAGCAACTCTGGCCTCCCCGACAAAGATTCGACCGCAGTTTCTCCACCAGAAACCTGAATTTCAGAGAGGTCAGAATTTTGGACGATCTGTGGTCCCCTGACATGGAGACATGGAAGGTTGAGGACCAGCCGACTGCGAGGTCTGGGGGCGGTCAGCCCCAGTTTGAGACCGGGCAATAGCCACCTCCCCAAATTTTTCTTCAAAATATTTCCTTTTGCAGGATTTTGAGAAGTAAAAGCGGAGCAGACTTAGTTACCCCAAACTGAGACTGGGTTCTATGCAAATTTTTTGGAGGGTGAGGAGCTATTCGGGATTATTCGGGAGGCCCCCCCTCTCCCCCCTGTCCCTTTATCAATCACTGCAAGGACTTTGAAATTTGTCACTGCCATAGGTGTTAATCCGAGTCCACGATACAAATTTTCTTATTTCGTCGCTCAAATTCAAGTTTTCTATGATAAAACTCCATAAACTGGGTATCTACGGAAAAGAATCGGTCGCCACCTTTTGTAAGATTGTAATACTAACTTTGCCGGATAAAAATATTACTTACTAAAACTAATAGATTGCAAGTACGTGTTCGTGCTCGGTATGTGATGCCTACGGGAAGAAAATATCATACGGAATACTGAGCTAGGAGAGACGGAAGACCTAATTTGGTGTGCCTAAATCGAGAGAAACCTAGACTGCCTAGAAAAGCTAAAACCACGCCATGACCACTTTATTTCACAGAAATATATGACGGCCGTAACTTTCACAAAACTCAGTTATTCACAATTTACACTCAAATACTCAAAATATTAAATACAAACTTTCTCAAAATATGAGAAAATATCCCAAGTTCAATTCCCAAGTAAAATCTCCAACTAACTACTCCCACGACAACTCTACACATAACCTAACTGAAATTCAACAACTAACTACTGACTAACTTTCGCAACAAAAACGCTGCTTCACGTAAATTATGCAAGTTGTTATGCAAACGAGTTTGTTGCGCTACCGTTCATGTGTACAGGCATGTATCTATCAATAGACAATATCCCTCACAGGGTATGAGATGATCGTTAAAACTTTATTATTTGGACGGCACATGAGAAGTGCCGCCCTTCCAAATTTCGTTTTAATTTTCGTTTTAATTAATTGATTGTGGTCATGTTTCAGGTATTCAAGCAGCTTTTGTCCCGTTGGGTTATAAACCCAATTCTAGTGGATATTTCTATTTCAATATGTACACGGCTCCTTGCTATTTAAGTATCTGCTTATCATTGATTATAATTATTCTTACTCTGCTCTTCTGGAAGGACTATAACATTTCTGTTAAAGAGGATAAAGATGGTATGTTGTCAAATTTTAATTATCCAAGTGAAAGTGTTCAAATCTGTGTCAAGTTCTAACAAAGATGTGAAATTCAAAGGGGTAAAATCAGTATGTTAAGAAACATTTGACCACCGTTCCTACCTGAGGACCTTAGAGAGCTAAAGCCTAGAGTTAAAATTAACTCTTTCAGCTCGTTTAGCTGCACTCAAGTGTTACTTTTATTTTCTTGTTTTAACCCTTTCACAAAGAAGATCGAGTAGAACCTAATTCGTTGGAATCCGCTTCACTCCTTCGTGATAAAGCATCCGACATTCTCTGCTTTTTATCTGATTTAAACCGCAAACATGTCAGCTGACTGTTTAATTATTACTTCAAATTTCCTAAATATTATAAATATTGTAAATATAACAAATATTACATATTATAAAATAACGCAGAATTTGGTACATTAAAGGAAACTTTAACAATGAAGTAAGATAGGATAAATATAGGATTTAAAGAAAGAAATAGATAAAATTTGGAGCATGCAATTTAAAAGTTTGTTTCTAGAGTTTGCCAGCAAACGTCTGCCAAACTACGACATGGCACCTGCAATAACTTGCATCGTAATACGATTTGTCATAATATACTGCATAGTTTATGAAGAGACGTAAGTGTTTATCCTGATGTTTTTACAACTAGAACTTTAACAACAGAACATTTCATCAAAGGAACATAAAAGATTTTGTTATTCTTTCTAAATTATTTAATTACAAATTGACAGTACTGCCGAGGGCCGTGATTTACTAACACTTCTGGTTACAAATGCTACAGATGAACTAACTCCAATATTAAAGAATAAAGATAGTTGCACACCACCAAGCACCTGTGACAAGGGGGCTGGCGCTACTGAAGCCATGGTATACCAATCTAGACACAGCCGCAGGTGCTTCATCGGAATGAGCTAAATTTGATTTCAAATCCAATGTATACAAATTTCAACGGTTATTAATCACAATGATAATCGGTCAATCACTCATGCTGTAATTGATTTCGCATAGTAATACTTGACTGATAAGTTATGTCTTGTCATTAGTTATTGTAATGGAAGCTCAAGGTAGTCGAAGCTTGATTCTAGGATTGGTTCTCCGTTCACAATGGTCATGTTTAACTGGAATCGTAAAGAGGCCGTCCTGTACAATGGAATAATTTTCGGCGTTGCAGGCGTTTTGGAATTTTGTGGGAACCTATTTGTTGGAGATATTCTGCTCAAGTAGTACGTTGTTTCGTAAATAAGTCCCGCCGAAACAACGGACTAATAACTTGAGCAAACATCCAGGATTTGCCGTTTAATTTAGTTTAATTACTTGGCCTCTCCGCTCCATAGGATTACAGTCTTTGCTTCATATATCCGTAACAGACTAGAAGCTTACTCAAGCATTCTTTGGTATGCTTCGTCTGCTTTTCTTGCGAAAAATATTAGCTACTTTTTCACGTAATCCTAAATAAAATGTATGCGTCCGTCATTGCTAAAAGCTTTTCTAGTTTTTCTGAACGGACAGCCTTGGTTGGAGGATTAACATCATATATTCTGTTCTATATAACAACCTTTTCTTGGCCCGGTTTGCCCAAACTGAACAATACGTTGTATGGTAAGTGCCCATCCCACATATTTCCAATGTATTGCTATGTAAATAAATAAATCTTTTGAGAAGAATGAGTAATTACGGTCTGCGATTTTACAACACCCATTGAAACTAATCGTTATTGTTGCGTACGAACTTCGGTCTAGAGCTATCAGTCATTCATTAATAAGTGTTGTGTCATTCTTGTTAGCAAACAGTCGGCCATTTGTCCCACATTGTTGAATTTGCTGTATTACATGCTTTATTATTAAAACTTAAGTTGTCGTAACTTTGCAAACTACTCATGCCTTTGATGATACAATAGACACTTAGATAGGGGGAAATATTTAATTTTGAGCAAATTGCACCCCCGGTAGAAGGATTAGTAGAACCTGCAACAGTTTGCCTTTCATTTCCCGATTTAGCTCCATAAACACGGGGAGCTATACTTTGAAAGTGTGAAAATATGGTTTGTTACCTTGTTCACTCCCGAATAATTGTTGAATAGAGGTGGCGAAATAAATAAAGTTAAGCTTAATACAAGAATTAAAAGTAACACAAATCAACATTGTGATTTCGCTCTTGATTGTGATGAGCAAGTTTGCATATGAAACAGAGTAGATGATTTTGTAAGGGAAGCAGGCATAGGAAAGATTGATAGGCCTGATATGAGAGTTCAGCTGATTTCGCATTTCGGAAGGGCCGTGAGTCGATCTCCGACTGTGCTAGTTCGTAACTTCAGCAAGAATACATAAGTAATAACAGTGTGACAAGGGTTCATACTCTCTGTTACCAGCCAAAGAGCCATGCTCCGCGCGCTAACCTATCCCGCCATTGCGTATCCAGCGGACCTAGTGGATCCCCCGCAAATCAGTACCGTATGTTCACTCGTTGCATATGTTCACTCTTTTCTACAGTAAACCCCCCGCAAATGTGGCCTCTCCTTCTACATTGATAAATGATGGGTTACATATGCAGGGGGAGTGGGCGATCAGGTGGAATCACAGAAGTGGTGGCTTTCTGTAGAAACGAGTGAGCATACGCAACGAGTGTATATACAGTACTGATACGGTACGGGGCCCCACTAGGTAGGCGACTGTGGGGAATGGGCCTGTTCGCGCCTGTTCGCCAGCTGATAACAAAGAGTGTGACTTTTGTTTCAGTTCTTGTTCTTATTAGTTTATGTACTCTTGCAATCATGACTGAAAAATTTAACTTCCCTCTCTTCTCTCTCCTTTTAGGTCCTGGCATCAAGTGTACACGGTGCCAGGCGCCTCGCGACTCTCTGTTTTCGTGGTCCTCGTCCCCTTTGCACAAGCGCTACAATTTTGTCATAGGAACTCATTTGTTTGCTCTTAGTGCAATAAACCCGTCCCGCTGTCTGGAAATGGAATTCTGTTGTATGCAGAGTGCTTGGCTAGACATCTGAAATTTGATGGTTCAATTGCCGCCCCAGACACTTTTTCAAATTCTTTCAATACTGATTTCAACCTTTCTCACTCGGCTTCTGTTTCTGCTTGCAGTTTCCGAGAACGCAAAAATTCTCTCATAAACTGTTCATACTGAATTAGTTTAGATGGAAATTTGTGGTACGACACAATTCACAACAATCTGAATGATACGGCGATTGGTTGTAACTACAATTGGTGCTCATATACAACCAAAATCTATTTGGTTCAATACGTTCTCGCTTACGTTTTCGTAATTGCGTCCTGCGTTTTGGCACTCGGCCCGGCAACATCTCTATTTTCCAAGATTTTGGGTCCCAGGCGACAGGTACGTTTGTGGAACTTTTTAGGCATTTTGTTTGGTAATTTGTTTGGTAAAAGCAAGCCACTGATCAGTGTTTTTGGCGTATTGTGAATGGAGAAATATAATAGCTATACCTTCTCGCAAAATCCGAGTTTTAGATATAAATGGACATTTTATGAAACAAAAACCTTCCATTTTTGGCAGAATTTAAGGCGCCTACTAGGGGGTTCCAAAATTCCGGGAGAGAGGGACACGATCCCTAGGAATAAAGTAGCTTGGGGTGAAGGCGACCTTGTCCCCACTCACGTACAAATTCTTTTATATTTGTTTTGCCGCCTGTCCGCCGGAGCAGTGGAGCTAGCAGCACCTCTAATAATGGACGTAAGGACGATCTGATAGCCTTGTGGAACACCTTAGCCAATTGATATGGCAATTATTCAGTGTCAGTTCTAAGCTGGCGCCATTCCTAATCGGAATACCGACTGTGGTGAGGTTGTTGTAAATGACTATCAACACTGATTGCAGGGTACCATGCAAGGAATTCTAGTTTCAAGCGGAAGCTTTGCTGCCATGATAAGTCCAATAGTAGTCAGGTATCAGAATTGCTATTGCATAAATTTGGACTACTAAAGAAGTATTTTAGTTAATTTATGTAATGAGAACATGGTTTATAATGTGGGCTTTCTGATGAACATGATTTATATTTGTAAAGGTAATATTTGCAATGATTAATATTTGTAAATTTATACTTTTGTATGGCAGGTTTGGATTTCACGTGTCTCTTATCCCTGCATTTTCCTGAAGCCACGGTTTCGAGTTTTAATTTTACCTAAGCTATCCAGAATTTGAACCATTAGAAGCAATAAAACTTCACTTTGATTTTTCATTTATGTACCTTCCATTTTAGCCATCTGTTTCAAACGTTTGGACCTCGAATTGCTTACGCCGCAGCGATTTTTGTACTACTTGTAGCTCTGGTTGCTACTTTTTGTACCTACCGACGTCAAGTTCCCTTCGAAGAAAGAAACAAGACCTTACATTACAATACTACTGCATTATGATGTACACTTTGATAACGGAACGTTACCATGCATGGGCAATGAATTCAAACGTGGCCTATACAGCCAACGAAAGTCGTAGGGGGGTAAAAAAGCTCTAATTAGGCTTGCTTATGGTAATTTTGCACATATAAATCCTAGCCAAGACTAAAAGCTAAAAAGACAGACTGCCGTGGGCTTGGCTTTGGTGCACAACAACGGGAGATAACAAGTCTTTACAAATATGCATTGTGCGAATTTTCAAATATAAAAGTTTTGGTCAATTTCAATATGAAACAAGAAACCAAAAAATTTAACGTTTCGATTCTAGCGGTTTTTCCAAATCTTACAGCTTAGTTAGTGTTCATAACTGAACGGAACGTTAAATTTCACAGACTGTTATGGAAGCAAATGTAGGCATATAGTATTCATAAAAGCACGTATAGGCCCTACACAGGCATTGCGCATGTGCGACCATTATCAGAACTGGAACAGGAAAAACTGTGCTCTTTAGATACTGCCTACTAGACAAGAGCACGGGTCCAAAACTCTAGACCCGGGTACCCGGTACTACCCGAAGCCCTATGTCCGGTAATGGTGTTGTAGTTCTTGTGCATAACTTTAATTTCTTAATGAAACTTCATAAAATTAAAAAGTTTTGGATTAAAGCTAAATTCTTGAGACCGGAAGCTAACACTTTGCTGACAACAAATGTAAAATTTTAGACTCAGTCATATGCCAGAAAAGTAGCTTTGGATTTTCATTTAAAAATACTTGCTTTAAACATATCGTAAGAATTTAAAGATATAAATTCCAATACTCTGTTAAAATTAATTACATTTTCCATTTAAAATTAATTTTATAATTTGATTTTACCTGAAAACAATGACTCCTTTTCAACTTACAAAACGTAAAACTGATGACAGGAGCAGGTCCGTTCGAATTTTTATTTACCTTTTACTAGGCATTTATTATATGTACGCATATTTCTTGAAAGAATTTTATTGTTTCATTCGTTGTTGCGTTGCGATCCCACTGTATCCAGAGAAAGTCTTAGTAACCATCTCGTTCTTTGCACATTAGGTAAATTTTCTCAATTCATTTACTTTGGTATGCGCACACTTTTCGTTGGAATTGAGCATGTGGCATTAAGTAAGAATCATTAAACTTTGAAGGCAACATCAGTCACTATTGACACCATCTAATGGTAATTGTTACTGCTGCTGACGGTTAGTTTAGAGACAGTTTTTTTAGACGGCGATTTGTGACGAAGGTCACTAATTTTATGCGAGCATTTTTGCTTCTATATGTTGAATTTTATGTTACGTGAATGTTAAAAGCAAAACTAAAAAATTGTTCAATGTTTGAAAAATACCAGAACTAATTCCTCTTCATCATATTATATATTTCGTTTTTCAGTTGTAGTATCCTTAGTAGAATTTTATATAACATGAAAAAATTCGATGGTCATAAATTTTCTGAGCCAAAAATTTTCAACCTGCTTGGCCTAGTTTTACCCGGGTTTTTCCGTTCAACTGGAGCAGCTAAAAAATTCTGGGTCAGGAGCCAAGGTCTAGGGGATTGTTACTGATTGCGGTGAATAACCGTTTCGGCCCCCGCCACAGGGCCTCATTAGACGGCTAGGCAACCGTTACGGTTTTTTCTTTATTTTTTAACACATGACGCATATTACACACGCCGGATACAAGACTAAAAGCATCACATTTATTAGTTAACCCAACAATAAAGATTTTCCATTGTGAAACAGTCTAATGGTCCTCCTTTCATTTTCCAAATAATTCCACTGTAAAGTTCCAGCTCTAAACACACATTGATGCAGAACTTTCTTAGGTTTTCGTACAGAGCTTCCAGGTCTACTTCATATTCCATGTGATACAGCCAAATTGCAAACAGTTAGTTCCTTAATACAGATAGTTTCAAAATTTGCAAGCATTAGCATTAGCTTCAGATTTAGCTCCTAGACATAAGAAACTTCCAGTGGAAAATATTAAAAATGTGCAGGGTTTCAGAGTAAGGATGGCACCACTAAACCATCTAGCATTATAAACTGCACCAGGATTGATACTTAAGTCAACCTTTGTGTCAGATTTGCCTTTCAAAACCAAACTGATAATCTTCATAGCCTCTGCGCTAACAAATTTGTAGACATGGATTATACTTATAAATGCGTAAGCGTAAATTATTAACAAACGTCTTTACGATGGAATCAATCTTTTCACTACTTTTTCTCAAGTAATCTACAATTTCATCAAAACTCCACCCCCCACCCTTTTTATTAAAAAATTGATACAATATCCACCACATACATTAGTATCAAAGTCCTGTAAACTATAGTAATTAAATTTATCAATTTCATATGCTTCTTTACATTCTTCTACAGGATTCAATCCATAGCTGTCAAAATACTCCGTGTACTGACCAAAATACTTTGCAATCCAGTATCGTCCTGGAGCGACTGCGGGATCAGTGTTGAGATCCAAGCACGCTGGTCTATTGTTCACCACGGGTATTTGATCAGATGGGAATACCCCCAGAAAGCATCTTTTCACCAAAGGGTCCCTTTTTAAAGTTTCAGCAATTTCTAGGCTATTCATATTGCATAGTTAATGAACGGCGTTCGATTTTGATGTTAGTTGTCAAATTCTCCATATATGATTATTTCTACCCCTTGCGGGTTTGAGGTAAGCGGCCCCTTGAGCTGCATATATAGAGATAGGTCCCCTTCTCTAATTAACTCCATTTCTCCCCCATCCACACTGTCCGCTGTTAAGTCAAGTACAAAGATTGTATAACCTTTTTTGTAATCATTATAGGAAATATCGATTCTCTTATCCCTCTTAGCAGCGTTTGTAGCGCTTCTACCAGGCTGGTGGACCAAGAAGAAGAAACCAAGGAAAATCCCGAGACGGGAGGCGTCAGGCACTCTCGTACCCAGGAAACGAGGACCTAGAAGGGAAGAGAGAGGGCAGCTTTTCAGTCACCATTGAACGTAAAGAATTGGCCCAGCCGGGTTTCGAACCTCGGCTCTTCTGATTCAGAGTCAGACATGCTAACCACTACACCACAGGGTCATCAGATGAACTCCCATACCAGGCTTATCAATCTTTCCTATGCCTGCTTCCCTTACAACTTTATTCCTCTAAACAGATACATGTAAGGGACGGTGTGCTGGAACTCGTCCCAGCTCATTTTCATAGGATGCTTAGTAAAGTATGCCTCCACACTTTAAAGATAACACACTAATATTGCAATTTTCAAACTGTAGGGTATTCTTGGTAAAAGAGCCATTGAATGCTTCGGAATCGACCATAACCGTGACTACTCTTCTAAGAGTTTACCGGAAAATATTGAATTCTCCACTATTGTCTGTGATTTTGGTGCAATATGCCGCGTTACCATTTCGATACGTCTAACAGGATATTTTGCAGTATTGTTGCTTGTTAAAATCTTTTCCATAGCCAAACCTAACGATTCTTGACTCTTCACCTTCAATACATACCATTTAATATCTTCAACCTTCTTTTTGTATTCTGTGCCATCACTCATTAACATAAACTTGTCCACGTTTCTATGTATCTCAATCGTTAGATCCGTATCACTTAGCATATATCTGTCTTGTTTGAAGAGTAATGGTGCACCAATTCAACGCCTTTGTTTGTCATAAACGGTTCATTGCACCTCTTGTAATATCATTGAAATTTTCCACAGTATCTTTATAAAACATTGCAAGCTGTTGATGGTTAGTCTTTGCATCCCATCCATAGCTAAGCAAGACCTCTAAATAAGCTTTGTAGGCATACAGACAACCACTATTTTCAATTTCTTTATCACTGAGTTTTACAATAACTCGTTCAAATAGGATTGAACCAAGAAGGTTGATTGGGGCAACAATACCATTTGTTTTATCTGTAGTTCCATCTGCCAGTTTTGGGTAAGCCAAATCTTTCCCATCTTTGGTGACAATCTTACGCTTCATGTAGAGATAATTTTTGTGTAAATCTAATATGTAGCTATCCTTGGGGACATGAATTCTGTAGGGCCCGCTGTCTGTAACAGGATTCTGTGGATAATATTCAGCCCAATACCCCCTTTTCTACAGCAACCTGGGTCGGTGGAAGGGTAAACAGGTCCAGTTCACTTTTGAAGCCTGGATAAGACTGTGCATCAACATGTTTAGCCATGTCCAAATACGTCTGAATTCGTTGCGTTACGACGTTTCTCTAGCCTTTTCATGTTCTTTTTAGCAGGTCTATAGCCAATGCTTCTCCTTCTTGCTGTAAGTCTTCTCCAACTTTGCTTAAAGTACGTCCAAGAGCTTGCCTGCCAAGTTCTTTATGTCATTTTTCTCCTTTAGATAGCCTCTATCCACTTCACTATCAGTTCTTAGAGCCTCTTTATCAACATGAACACCAAACTTTCTAACTGTAGTGCAAACTGCACGGAATAATCCATTGAAGAAACTTCCAATACCTTCTTCTCTTTGATAGGGATGACCTGCATATATGGGAAGTGCACCAATAGGTTGTAGTGGGGCTTCTTCGCATGTCTTAATGTTTTCTAGATAATATAGAGTCCTCATGGTCGCAGCTTTCGAAAGTGTAGCTTTAGGTATATCTTACTATAGGAGAAGTTTACAGGCTCCCCTGCGTCATCGTTTATATTGATTTCGACATTTAAGACACCTAAGCACAAGCAGTGTGTTAGAGAATATTGTATCTGCTTCGAGCTTTATAACCACACATTGAGTGCTAATTTCTTTGAAGTGATGTGTCTAATTTTCGGGGGGCGGCTCATTAGTTAGCGAGCAAGCTTTTGCTCTGATAACAAAGAGTTTGCCTAGTGGCATACTCTCATCATTATGTACTCTCTGTGTCAGCAATCGGTGGAATTTGTGCATGATATAATATTCCACGCCAGTCATGCTGTTTGAAGTTCCAGTGCCCTTTTCTAGCACAAACGTGATGGGGATTTGTGTTTGTTGAATTTGTGATATCTTGCATCGCCTGGAAATATTGGATTGACATGGCGTCCCTTGAAGATAACAAATTGGTAACACTTTGGAAACAATGCGTTGTTTCTGAAGCCAAGTATAGAAGCTAAGTACAGAATTCAAATAAATAAATCGTATATCGTTAACTACATTGATAAACTTTATACTACTAGTTTAATGAATTTCTAGAATCAAATGCAATGAAACTTTCATAAAGCGTTAATAGCGAATCAACCAAAAGGTATCTTAAATTAGTTGTGGTTGTTGCTTTTTCAAAATCATGAACAATTCAACAATTGAAACTATATGGATTGACTGAGAATTCCAGATGTTGGGTTTACCCTGTACTCTTTTCACACCACATTTTGAACAACAAACCACAGACCGTTGGGCAAGATGTTGGAGATAGAGTAAGCCACTAATTCTACACGATTGTTACGTAACACTTCCCAGTCACTTGAACTGATTTGCATAAATAGTTTTAATTGCGAAACACCGTAATCATATTTTTCAACCTTAGCCAGGTCGTTAATGCCTTCCAGATCTGCTTCACAGACTGCACTTCGAACAAAGTCTGCAGTCATCTGTTTTGCAGTCGGTGAAGACAAGACACACTAACAACTGAAACACTAAAAGTTTTTTCTGACAAATCTGATAATAACATTTCTAATCAGATATTTGGTATAAACTGCAAAGCTCGTACACTCTTTTCAGTCGATGTTGGCTGCAAACGAAACAAACGAACAAAGGTAACAAACTGTAAAATGTAAACAAATGTAAAAAATCTACCAATACGTGCATCTATCAAAAAATTTCAGTACACCATTATAGCCACCATTAAACCGAGGTAGCTGCGATGCCAGCTAAATTTGCTTGGTCTACTATAGCACAAGCTTTGCTGTAATCTATTAAATAGTCAACATTAAGTATTTTTGGAAAGAATTGGAGGAAAAGGCTTGGAAATCTGATCAACATAGGTAAACGCGGGGGGGGGTCTGGGGGTGGGTGCAAGCCCCCCCACGCGGACAAGGTACAAGCCCTACGGAAGTTGGGGACATGCCCTATCAAAATTACAGACAAGCTCTACCTACGTCTTGGCCAAATAAAAATTTTAGACATGGCCTAGTTAAAAACTAATCCAGAAATGAGCTTTACTGAAGCCATCCCAATTGTTTGTGCTTTTGACCTAAACGCTTCGCTTGTATATATATACTGCTTATTTACTTTGACAAGCATGTTTATTTATTTAGTATTATTAATTAATGTATTAATCAATATCTTCGTTAGTGTATATATTCTTCAGAATATGTTGCTAGGCTTCAAGAATGTTTTTCTCGGAATTTCATGATCCGGTATAATTTCTTCCTGCTCTTCCACCATTTGTTTGTCACGCACTGCAACAGTGCGGTCATAATATCCTCCAGTGGCAGATGTGTCATCCACGAGAGCATGAGAACGCTTCCATAATTTTGCGTACTTTAACGCATGAAACTGGTTAACTGGAGGTCCGTTCACGCGCAAGCGCAATATAGCGTCAGTACTCACAGGACCCAGACGGCTCCTGCGATCGTACTTAGCATGCTTTAGAATACTAAAACCACGCTCTGCTTGCACTTCCAATCGGTAAAACCAGTGCCGTTTGAATTAGACGGACGATGTTATAGCTCCAAGCATAGCTACAGGTTTGAATACTCGTCTTTAAACTTCTTCAAAATCGCTGGATCGGTGAGGACTGCCTAAAATTTGTCAACAACATGATTTACAAGCTAACATAAACAAATGAATTGCAATTGTAAGGAGACGATGAGGAGTAAAAGTGGAGTAAAAATCAGTGAAGGACAGTGCTAGCGCTATGTGATAACCAAATGGACCAGTAGTTAGGACAACCCGCGATTACCTGCTTCTCGGCATATGGACAGGCAGCGAACAATCGACGACGCAAGGCGTGCAGTTCTTTGTAGAGCACGCCAGAGCATTCCCCAACGAGAACAGTATACGCAGCCAAGAAAAGCTGATCATTGCCATTCAAATCACCACGACTAAATGGAGACGTAAAACCTGCGGGCAAACGACTGACAAATTCTGCCGGAACATCAGTGTTCATGCTAAAAAGACGCTGCAGATCAGTGCTAAGTAAAACACAGTAAAAGTACAGTGCAAACTAGAGACTGTACAAGTAGGCAGACCCCCTGCTGTCAAATCTAGTAGCTTAAAGTACAACTTCCTCAAACTGATTTCAGCAGGACCTGTACCAAGTTCAGTCTAAACGCATGTGTGCTTTCAGTAACCGATTTTATTTACAGTTTTAGTTTCAGTTGTAACCGGTAGATCCACTTCCATTTAAGTCAGGCGTCTTCCCATAACAGTTTTGTTGGTTACAAGTAGTTTCAAGAAGTGCGATTTCTAACTTTCAGAAATAATGTAATGTTTCTGATGTAATGTAATGTAATGTAATGTAATGTAATAATGTTTCCAGGACACTTTCCACCACCGCAACTTGCCAGCTCATGTCCTTAGATAGTCGCGCAACGTCCTGGACACTTTTCCACCACCGCACCTTGTCGGCTCACGTCCTTGGAGAGTCGCGCAACGTCCAGGACACTTTTCCACCACCGATTTCAGCAACTGGCATCACAGGACAGTAGAGTCACCAAGTGTTCTCACTAGGATTTGACAGACGCATTGCGAACTTGGTTTATCATGTTGTAGTCTTTGCAGTTTTGGATGTCCTGTGTCGCTTATCCCAACAGTTTCATGTTGCATCAGTTTGAGTTTTTATTTTTCTTAATTTCTCCAGAATATGAACCATTAAAAGTAATAAAACTTCACTTTGTTTTTTGGTTTACGCGTTTTGTCTATTTTAGCTATCTGTTTCAAAGAGTTCGGCCCTCGAATTGCGTACGCCGCTGCGATTGTTGCACTACATGTGGCTCTAGTTGCTACGATTTGCACCTACGGCCGCCAAGTTCCTTTCGAAGAAAGAAATCAGATCTTATACTCTAACCGTACTGCATTATGAAGTGCATCAAATCATGCAATCACAGTTTTTTCTGCCCCACCTCACCGCCGCATTATCACTTTCCATAACTGTTATTTCGATTCTTGAATGACTGTTATTCTTTAACTAAACATTATAAACACTAGCATAAATACTAATAGCCAATTTGGTTTATATAAGTATTTAAAGTGCATCAAAAATGCCATTGAGTCATTCATCACTTAGTCTAGGAGCGGTTCAGCACCTAGCACGCTACATGAATAGATCAATTGCATTTCTGTACCCTTAGCTTGCTGTTGGCTTACGTAGATATAGTTACACTACTGCAGCACCATCGAGGACTCAGGCTTCATAACTGACAGGACCTCGGGTAGGTTGTTACCGCTATCATTGTATTTTTAGTTTTAAAAACATAACAATTACGACACACAGCACTTGCATTGCTAAATGAATTCACTGAGAATCTAAATGTTTTAGTTTTGAGCCAAGTTTTTGTGGCAATTAAAATTTAGCTTCAACGCTAAAATAAATCTTGTCCGACTGTATATTTTTACTTTTACAAACTTTTAATGAAAATGCACCCAATTTTCGGAATTGCGGACTTTTACGTTTTCCAGAATTTAAAATATTTTGTCAATCGCCACAATATTGGTATCATGCGAAGGATCTTAACAAGCTGAGCAACTTTCCTAATAGAACAGCATCGCAAAATTCACCCAACCATCGGTATTCGCAAGAACCAAAAATTTTCTCCAATGCCTCAGAATTTGGGTAATTATTTGAAAAAGGTACTTGCGTCATTGCCTGCAAGATTCATTTATTAGAGGCACAATTTTCACACAATCAACGATCAACTGTTAAATGATTGCTGCATTATTCCTTACACAGTTGCAATTTGGATAATCTATATAATAATACTTTATTAGGATAGTGTTGTCTCAATGTTCTAGATTCGTAACCGTTTAGAATGGCCAGAATTCATGATTAGCATAAACGTTCTCCAGTGGAACTGTTTTGGCGTAAGATAAAAATCCAGAATCCATCCCCAGTATGAATGGTTCTGTAAGACGGAGTCCCACGTTTGTGCAGAATTCCATCGTTGTTTGATTTGTTGCAGGAAATAGGATGCAGGTTTCAATTCTTGGATCTACAAATTACTATTTAAAATTTGCATTTTCATTCGTTAGAGTAATTTCTCGGGGAAGACGTCAAATGCTACTGCTCCAAGCCAGCGTTAAGCTTTCAATTGAAGTATATCCGAAAATATGGGAACTTTATATTAGAAATAACTGTAATGGAAGTAACAAACATGCAAAATTTAGACTGACCCTGCTAAGCGCTGCTAAACATTCTTGCAAATGTGTCCTTGATTCGTTAATGTTAAGCATGACTTCAGAATAAACTATTAGCTGCTTTCAGGTAGCTGTACAAGGGCATGGAGATGGAAGTAATTTAGGTATTTCTTATTGTTCTTAATTCATCCACTCTATTAAAATTGCGAATCTAAAACCTCTTAACCCGATTGGTATTAAATGCCATGTTAACAGTTAGATAACGATAAGTCCAAACAATTATAGTCATATAAACTAATCGCGGCAATTTAATCATCGGTTGATCCCAGAAGTTGTTAGATCTTATAGCTCAGTCGCAGCAGCACAGAATTAAGTTTCATTCGTTTACTGGCAAACTTTATTGTTTTGTTGCATAAGTACCTTACAACACGACATTGCTTGTATTCATGCCACTCGTGCCACGCTCGGATGGTATGCGTGTGCATTTCTAAACGCACACAGAGCAATGCCAAAAAGTGAATGTCTCTATAGTTATGAGTTACATAGAGTGCATAAGAACGAGTTATGTTCATAATATTGATGCTGACAGCTGGACTTTCAAATACACTTAAAGGGAACGGGCACTTCGCTTTTATATCTTCGACCATGTCCAATTTCACTCATTATTATATATTTTATGGTCTAAGTGGAATATTTTAACGAGTTTGCAAAACATGTTTGTCGGGAGTTGCTGAGAAACTTCATCTCAAAGCAGAGGTACATGTGTTAAACATAGGAAATCGATAAAGTGTCTATCATAATGCTGCGCCAAAAAATGTTGAAACTGGTGTAAGATACCGTTTAACGTTTGGTATCATCTTAATCTTCGACACTGATACTGTGTCACTGTGAAATTGGAATTTTGAATTAGGCCTCCAAATTGCTATGATTAATTTTTGAAATTAGCAAACTGCCAAAAATAGTCAACTCTGTCGCGTTTGTTGACCAACAATGAAAGTCAATATGTTTGCGAAATTAGAGGTCCTAACTAAATATTCTACTTCCACAATGACGCCGTATATGCAAAAACGATTGCAAGCGATACCAAATGTTACTTGCAATCTTTTCTCTGTGTCGAATTTTTAGCGCCAAAACTAGATTTTCTGCAAAATTTTGTAAATTGCAGTTTTTTCGAAAAATTAAGTATTCTAAGTATTTAGCAACTTAAGCAATTTAAGTAACTAAGTATTTAGCTATATTGCAAAATTGCTTTTTTGCATTTTAAAATGCCTTAGGATCAATTTGTCGCAATTATGCTGCCATCTATGTCCAGTACTTCTCAGCTCCCTCATGGGGACCCCCAAACTCCGAGTTCTACAAATCAGCGATTTTTCAAATATTTAAAATATGGCATTTTATATATCAATCGAAAGCTATCAGGGAATGTGTTCTTTTCATAGAATTATGGCTCGGAAATGTTTCTAGTTGACATTAAGCTCTCGTAAATGTTTCATTAGATGAGGTTGGAAAGTCCCTCGTTTCTCCGCAAAATCTTTAAAGAAGCTTCTGATCAAGCTCATCAGACTTGAAAAACTGTACGAAAACGTTTTCGTTTATAAGTTTTTAATGATATATAACAGTATAAGCTAAAAACACGAAGTTGATTTGTTGAAAGCTTGTCTCTGCTGGGCTGTAGCACCCTCCCTTGCGCTCAGAGTTGAATTACAGCTGCTGGCTCGTAGCTTACGAACAACTGAACAAAGCAACTCAAAATCCCTACTTGATATGCACGACATATGTGGCTAAGTTATGTGTGAAAATGATCAATATCAGTCACCTAAAAAATGTTATTACGATGGATTTCTTTTAGCTTGTATAAAAGCTACATGAAATCACAAAATAACTGCCGTAAGTATATATACGTTTTGGTGTGCATCAGTTTTAAATTGAAGTATTGCGGACATGCTAGTAAAGCTTAAGCTTTCGAAATTTCATTTGGAATGGTTGAGCGCAGCAATGCAAGATCTACAAAACGGCTTTAAGTTTTATTATGTAGTGGAAACACTGTTTGGAACGAAACGTTCGATACGCACGCAGTATCAAAAGCCTTAAACTAAATGAACAAATTAAAGTTTCATAAAACTCAAATGAAGGCCAAAATTATTGAGGAAGGCAAATCCCAAATTTGGGTCAAGAATAGAATCCCCAAAATTAGAATACGCAACCTCTCACGACCAAGAAAAGCTCTCAACTGAAGGTGGGGTTACTCATGGTTACGAGTGGGAGAAAGCATTTCGCAATGCAGACTGATATACGTCCAATTTTGTGCTCGATTTTACATAGGGCAAGCATAGTTACATTAAATGCATTGTTATCTTTACGGCCATTAGAAAATAGACAATATTGAGGTTTTCATGAAATTTAACTATCAAGATAGTACTAAATTTTGTATTCACACATTTTCGGATCCGAAAATACACCAGCTATACCAGACACTCCAGTAAATAAATAATCAACGATTTTAAAGGGTTTAAATGAGATTTTAAGGAGTTTATTAGGAAAAAATCACGAAACATTTCGCGAAATTAAAATTGAAGGGAGGTAGTAGCGACTTCCGTTGCTGCCTATACTACATTTATAGCAATTTAAAATGCTTGGAATTTTGTTATTGAAGTGAGCTTCCAAGTATTGGTAGAAGTTATTCACATGAATTTCGTGTTAGTCTCAAGCCAAGCGCAAACCACAGTTGATTGACTGAATATGTTACCAACCTTCACAGGTAAATTCGCACTGCTAAAACAGCAAACGTCAATCATTAACAGTTCAGCGAAAACTGGTTTTCTTACCTTTCGGAATCCTTTCGGCCAGCTTATAAAGTAATGACTGAGCAATCAGAGGTGTTTCGGCATACACTGGTGACAAAGTAACTAAGTTTTCTCCATAATCATGTAGGACGCCGTAGCCAATCAACCGACCGTCAGTACTCATGGCTCCCATTACAATAACATCTCTGTCATAAGTCCATTTATTCTCGTCGTGCTGCGGAAAACACCATCCTTGCAAAAACTCTTTCCTGTACAACTTTGCGATCGTTTTATCATAGGCATATAGAAGCTCGGCTTCTTCTGGGGTAGACAGTTGATAAATTGTAGTAACACCTAGTGGACAGTAAAATTATTAAAGTTTATATTAATATTAACGTTAAACTTAGTAAAATGCTTTAAAACAATTCTGATTGTCTTACTATATAAAAATAGTGCTTTTAGTCATTAGATTTTGAAACTAATTTTGCAATATCGAACCATACCACATAAATGAGAAAGAAGAAGACAGATAAGACCAAAAATGACAAAAATTATGTAAATTACATGAGACAGAAATGCCAAACCTTAGGCAATTCGCTTTCGTAGTACCGACCCGTATCAGTGATTGGTGGAATTTTTGTATGATCTAATACGCCGCGCCAGTCGTGTTGTTTGCAGTTCCAGTGCCGTCCTTCAGCCCAAACACAGTGGGATGTTGTGTTTGTCGAATGATATCCTGCGTCGCCTGGGAATATTGGATTGCTATGGCGGCCCCAAAGGTATTTGGAAACTATCCGTTGTTTCTGAAGTGAAGAATACTAAGTACAGAATTCATAAAAATTGGCAAAAACTGTCATAAAGAAATGTCGAATTTTTGAAGCGGGTCTGGTAAAAGGGTGTTATAGTGCTAAAAGAACTTATTTTGGAAAATTTCATCGATTTTAGTTTGACTCCACCAACAATACTTGCCCAAAAAGAATCACCACCTTAAAATGTGAAGCTTTAAACCTTTCTGCCTGCTTCCGAAATGGTTAGTTAGTATTTGCAAAAATGTTCTTCTATGCTTTAACAGTCGCTCTTACTCTACAGTAAACATTAAATTAGTTGAGGTTGTTGCTATAGCAAAACTATGACCAATTCAACAATCTCAAGTATATGAATCTACTGCATTTAAATTGACTGAGAATTCCATATATTGGCTTACCCTGTACTCTTTTCGCACCACGGTTTGAACTCCAAAACGCAGACCGTTGGGCAAGATGTTTGAAATGGAGTAAGCTACTAGCTCTCCTCGATTATTACGCAACACCTCCCAGTCACTTGAACTGATTTGCATGAATAGTTTTAATTGCGAAACACCATTGGCATAGTTTTCAGTTTTAGCAAGTTCATTAATGTCTTCCAGATCTGCTTCACTGACTGCAGTCCGAACAAAGTCTGCACTCATCTCAAACGACTGAAACAGTAAACGTTTTTTCTGACACATATCAGATAACTGGAGGTCAGTGTTGACGAATGGGATGAGATCCCATGATGGGATCCCATGGGATGGGATTCAGATCTCGTCCCATGGGAGGGTGGGATTACTTGGGACAAAATAATCTTTGATATTGGAATACCACAAATTTGAACATTTAATTTTGACTTGTGTAAGTTGTAGCACTGCCAAGAGTGCTCTCAGAGCTTTGTATGCACACTAGCAGGCGAAGCTCCGAGTGAAGGGCACGAGTGCGCGACGCGCACGAGTGCCCTTCACGAGGGCTTTGCCTGCAAGTGAGCTCATAAATTTCTGTGAGCACAGCGAGCAGTGCTACAACTGGCTTGTAGTATGGCTCAAAAATAAGAAGACATTTCGTCTTCTGTATGTCATGTCTTGAAAGACTGACACTTCTTCTGAAGTTTCTGTCGTTTATGTACTATCCAACCTAATTTGCATATTTATGTTGGCAGGAAGTATATAAGAGGAAGAAATTCTTGATTAGTGCAGTCAGTTTTACTGACTGTCAGCAGCCTCGCTGCATACTCCGACAGGAGAGCAGCGAAGGCTTACCGTGCAGTACAATTGTACTGCACGCTGCATCGTATTCAATTCGTGCAATTCAATTGTACGCAAGCGGTTGTAGCATGTTTCAGTTACACTGAGATATGTTACAAGTATAGGTTGTAGCACGGACCAGCGCAGTGTTGGACGCGGGCCGAAATTTGCGGCCCGCACCCGCCCCGCAGCCCGCGCTCAGATTTTTGGCCCGCACAGGGCCGGCCCGCGGCCCGCATCAATAAAATTCCGCCCGCGGCGGCCCGCAACTAAATTTAGGTTATGCAAGCATCATAGCATTAAATAATTGCTACTTTCATTGATTATTCGTCGTTTTTCCATAGAAACTGCCATATAAGCGCGATTGTTGTTTTGAAAAGCATTCATATGGCTGCAGTCGTGCGTTTTTCAAATTTTTATTGCCTTCTAATGTAAGAATTTTGGCCTAGCGATTGTATTATTGTAGCCCCCCCCCGCTGCTTCTCAGCTATTTTCTTGGGACTTTGAAAATTTCGGTGAATTTTGAAGTGCCATACTAAACTACTGGAAAACATTGCCCAAAACGAATTACAGTTACAGTTACACAGAGGATATGTATTAAATTTTGCGGTGGCATGTGCGATTTGACTGTAGTGCCGGCCTGTGGTGCGACCTGGGGGTTACCTAGACTCGGTGGGGAAAACTCCATGTCCGAGAAAAGACCCAAATTTCAAGATAAATTTTTTATAGCAGCAAAAGGAAGATTCATGCAATTCTTAGCTCAGTAGAGCCTCCTGGTCAATGCGGTATGAATTTTACCTTTTATCTATCTTTCTATGTGTTGCCCAGGTGACCGAAATCAAGTAAAATTCAAGCCAAATTTTCAATTTCGTCAGATGGCCAATTGTCCACTAAGATGGGTCCGGGTTTTTAAACCCAACAAAACGTTTTCTGTGTGACAGTGTGCTTAAAGTGCAGAAATTTAGCAAATTTAAAACATCTAAAATTTGCTGTTTACGTGTTATGAACACACAAAATTCTCATTGGTCAAGTCAAAGGAGAAATTGGTGTTTAAAGACTGTCAGTGCAGTCTGTAATTTAACTGGTCTGTCTGAAAAGCTGGAAAATACCTTTGCTTGTTTTATGTCGCCAGTAAAATGTTTCCTTGTAAGCAAAACTAGATCTCTTTCCAATTCTGAAATTTGAGAGAACTACTTCGTTTGCAAACGACGCTCTAAAGGAACCGACCAACTCGACCAACCAAGCAACGCTGATAAATTGATAACTATTAAAAAATAGGGTAACACGGCCTAAGGTGGCAAGAGCAGACAAAGATCGTAAACACTTGCTTTCCATTTGAATAAATCGAGTCCACCAAGACCAAGCGCCGCTTATTAGCTGCAGAAAATGGTAAATGAGTAATATTCAAAATTAAAGAGAAGTGGGAAAAGGAAGATAAGGAAGACAAAATATATTTCAATGAGGAAAAGTTCCATTATAATGTTAGAATTCGTGAAAAATTCAAACTTTCTTACCCTGTCTCACAAAAAATCGGCCCGCATAGGCCCGCGCGGGCCACTGCGGGTACTAATTTTTGGCCCGCCCCGCCCCGCCCCGCGGGTACCCGCGGGTACCCGCGGCCCGCGCCCAACACTGGACCAGCGTGCACTCAGTAATTTAAGGCACGGATACTTGTGAAACTCCGAGTGCAGGGCACGAGTGCGCGAAGCGCACGAGTTTCCTGCGCGAGGGTTTCACAAGTGTGTGGGCATAATTAATGAGTGCACAATGTTGCGTGCTACAACAAATTTGTGATATGTGTAATGAAGCGAGTAAATTCGAAGTTGAATTCTTTTGTTTCTTAGGTCCTTTGATCCTCCAGGGGGGGCAAACTCGCTAGATTACAACGGTAGGTCAGCGCGTCTACTAAACGTTAGCAGACTTATATACCGGATCTCTGAAAGGTGATGTGTCCAGAATCAGAGATTCCCTATAGCCGACCTAGTTAGGGGTATTGTCGTGAGTTCGTTTGTTAGGGTTCGTTGGATGATCGCAACAGGATCTGATTCAGCAGCAGGATCGCAACAGGATCCGATTCAGCAATGAGATGACAACAGGATCTGGTTCAGCAATGAGATCGTAACAGGATCTGGTTCAGCAATGAGATCGCAACAGGATCTGGATCAGCAAAGTTAGCCCTAATTGAGATTAGTTGAATACACACCAATTTATTGATTAACAATCGGTTCCGTTATAAACAGACAATATTATTGACAAGGTGATTAATAGTAGAGTAAAAACAGATACTATTCAGTATATCAACAGTGTACAATTTAGTCACAGAGTACCATGGTTGCCAACTCCTTTTAAGCTAGTATTTAAAATTGACCGATGTTCTGAGAAGAATAGTTAGGTATAATCGATCTGTTGATTCTTTCTTTCTTCCTCTTTCCTTGTTATAGTTACTAGGACCTAATTCTTTACACTATCTTGGGTTCCTCTTCTTCAGGTAAGGATTATCGGGTACAGTCAGGTGTTGTGCATGTGAGTGAGTGTGTGTATTAATTAAATAAACTCCCTTATCAATCTAGTATCAAGATCAAACTACTGACAATTAATCGATAACTAGATAAATTTATGATAATAAACAATTCTGTTCCGGGAAATTGTGAGCGGGCTTAGATCTGGTATTAAAGATTCGCAGGGAACCGCACAGATCTAAGGTGATCTAAGATCGGACGGTGGAGAGTACAGAATACAGGGGTCGGTCTAGGCGGGGTGTTACCAGGAGATGCCCGAAGTAAATAATTAATGTAAGTTAATCTGTAAGTTAATTTAATGTCTTCAAGGAAATCTTCTTCTGAGAGCAGTTAGCTATTGACCAGAAGGGTCTAAACCAGAGACAAGATGGGAGCGGCTGCTCCCGAACAGGAAAGAGCTGAGACAATAATTTGAGACATTTCTAATTTGGCTTCTTTTAAAGGAATCGATAAAAAGTTATGCAAATAGTTTTCCGATAAGTTCTTTAGACAGGTTCACGTCTGCAGGTTCAACCGACAAATGACCAGGTTCGTGTCGACAATGTCTCTGCCTTGAACTCCTAATCAATAAGTTCCGATTCCAATGTACCTTCCGATTCTCTGAACTGGTTCCAAATCAATGACCAAATTAATCCACTAGTATCCAAATATCTGAGCTCAATCTACTTCTATCGATATGCACCGTCTTCAGGTTTATCCTCAGAGTGATCACAGGATCAGGTTCCGACTGATATGAATCTTGGCAGGACACGCTCACGATGAACCTGAATCAAATGGGTTAAAACCCATTAATACAGGATACAGGTGCGGGAATCGAACCCAGCAACCATTGCTCACTTTACTTGGCTTTCTGAGATATATTTCGGAAATTTGTTGATTTTAACTTTAGAGTTTGACAGAAATGGCTAAAACGGCAGGTTTTAGACCTTTTTTATAACATAACTGACGTTAGCTTTACGTTTTTGACTTAACACGAGTAAAGTTCACCGAACATAGTTCTTTTGGGCGATATTCTGCATTGTGATGCAGAAAATCGCGGATATGACACGATTCTTCCATATACGTTCGGTTTACACACAGTTATGCTTGAAATGAGAACTTTCGACACTTAAGGTTATTTTGTGACAGGAAAGCACCAGTTTCCCGTTTAACAGATTTGCACGACTATAGATTTGGCTGTTTTGCAAGCTCATTCTTTTCTGTTCATTAGAGGATGGTTTGACATAATGATGCACAGTTCTTACGTAACTAATTACATGGATGTACTAATTAATCAATGTTTGTATGTTTTTAGGCGTTAATTCGATGCTTACGTACTGCTATTTACAATATGTGTCATTCTATTACATCATTGACTCTCTTACATTGCTTTATGAACAGAAGATGGTATTTGCAACCCAATTACCGAGGAACATTTAGCTTAGGACCTTTACCTTTTAAGATGAAAGGCTGGCATAAAAAGTTTGAGTAGTGGTGACATTATACTTCATAAGACTGCAGACTAGAACGAAATTGGCCATCACGTTAGAGAGAACGAGTGAGGGCAAAACAGCTACTAACGTGATTTCTGCAGCACTAGGTTTTTGAGAAAAGGTTAGCGTAGAACTTTCACTTTTGGTGATACAGTGCTGACATAAAAAGTTTAGACCGCTATGATGGTGAGCTACATAAAAATACAAATTAGCACGAATTTGGTTGTTTTGTTAGTGAGAACAAACGAGGGCAAGAATGACACAATTCTAAGTAATTAATACATACAGTGATAGAGCAATGCTGTTAATGATCAAAACCTATCTAAATTTAAATTTCACATTTTAAGGAGAGAATTTCTGAGCTTTGGCGTAAAAGATTCTGAAAGGCGACATTTTAATTCTACGAAATAGACCAGCACGAAGTCCCTGTTTGCGATTCGTCCGCTCCATTGATACAGGACTACCTACGCGGACGGATCGAGGACCACCTGGTAGTAGTAGTAGCCTATTCTGGGGGTCCCCGTGACCCTAGACTCAACTAACTACCTAACTTGCATATTATAACGATACTATACTGGACATTCATTCATGCTGTCTATTATCCTTGTTTCTTTCAGGTCATCGACCATTCAACAAGCATTTAAACATTCATTCGCATTTATACAATTTTCCTGCCTAATATGGGAGTTTCGTAACAATTCTACAGGTGTTAATCCCATGCACCAGATGGGAGTTGTATACTGCTAACCATTAGGATGATCCGTGCTATCAGTGTTCTGGACCAGATAAAACTCTAAACGTTTGATTATCAACATAAGCTTCAATGTAGAGTGAAATCCAACAGACTATGACCAACAATTACGATTGATATTCTGCTGTACTGAATTTGTACCGTTCTGGATTATCCCGATTTCACGTTTCAGTTCACGTTACTAGCATTCAATTGATTAGCCCAATTAATGTACTGGTGATTTCTATCCACTATTTATCTACTAATTACTTCTGAACAGTGATTACTAAGAATTAACAAGATGAAAACGTGAAACATAATTTTAGAACCAAAAGAATCATTAATTGGGCAATTTTTCGATAGCATTCATACCAGGCCTGACAATCCTCACAGCCCCTATCGTACAAGGGGAGTTTCCGTGAGTTGCCGATCAAAACAGTCAAAACATTCGTTCTTCAGTCATACAAACATAAGACATTCAACATTTATGCAAAGCAGACATTTCTAAAAGTCGGTTAGTTTCGGAACCTCACGCTCCATGAGTTGTTTACCCGAATAACCGTCTTACGTTATTTTAGGAACACATTCACACAATTATTTCACCGTACTCTAACAAACATCTAGCTACTAAAAACCTAAACTACTTAACTAAATTCTAGTATTATGTGCATATTTGATTATAAAATTTAAAACTTTGTTTCGCTCGAGTTTGTCCTTTTTTCAATCCCGTGGGATTGCTTTATAAAACTAATTTTGTGAAAAATTAAACTTTGTAAGTTTGGTTAAAGTTTTGGAGAAAGTTTAAAAGAAAGCCAGTGAGTAATAATTGCTCGGCCATTATTACTAACAACAAAGATTAAATTAAACAAACTAAACACACAGTTAATTAAAAATTACAGAAACTGAGGAAGCCGGCCATTCCTCTTACAACTACTTAATATTTTAACGATTAAAAGTGACATTAACTCATGGTTTTGGAATTGATTTAAAATGACCTATACAATTTTGTTACCTAATAATTTTGAAGCCGACCTAAAGCTAAAATAAAACACAATACAAAACTATTTACTTTAAAATTATGCGATGCTTTTTTTAAAGTTATGGCCGGCAACTCCTAGTTGCCGGCTGTGGGGAGAGTAATTCTGTTAACTAACTTATTAATTCTAGGGTCGTAGCAAAGGGACCCTCTATCTCAAACTCAGGGGATGGGTCCCACTCAAAATCCCATAATACTACAAAAAATAACACCGGAAAGTGGCAACGGAAGAGAGAATAATTTGCTGTGAAAGCGTAATTTCAGGCCCAACACGGCCGTTGCTTGGTGAAAGTAAAAGGTGAAAGAAAAGCAAAATGGGCACATCTCAAGACCTCCGTCGAACAGGAGGGATTCACATGAACTGCCCTCGTTTTCTGGAAATCATGAAATAATAACAAAATCAAAAGGTAAAAGAAAAATAAACTGGCTTAAAAGCCCTTCATGCTAGACAACAAAAATATGGCCAAACGGCCCCTCATGCTAGGTGAAATAATGTTGGCTCTAAGGCCGAAACTACTGAAATAGGCGGGGGTCAAAGCCCAAACGTTGCATAAAAAGAAAAGGCGCAAAGGCCTAAAAAATTCATAAAAAGGTGGCACAAAGGCCTAAGAATTCTATACAAAATATGGCCAGTAGGCCTCTTCTTTGAGCGGCATAAAAAAGAAAAAGGTGGCCTCCAGGCCTGAATAGTGAAAGATTGGCCGGGCATAATAAACCCAAATGGCCTCTAAAAAGGGGGGGTGTTCGCGTGTTAGCTTAATTCCTCCTTTTCTGGACAGTGTGGGCCAGAAAAGGGTCCTTAAAGCGTCCTATGGGGGGCGTACATTGCTATTCTCCCGCGACATACCCATGTCACGAGAGACAATGCTCGCGGGGAATAGGGGACTGCTGCACGACCGCACTCAGCCGAGTCTCAACGAACGCCAATTAAAATTTTGGAATTTGGTAGCGAGCGACAGCTGGCTGACAGCTTGCTGACGTTTGGTAATTAGAGCGGAACCTTTTATTTTGGAGGAAAGCTTCTAGAAGTTTCTAGAAGCTTCTAGAAGCTTCCTATCTTTTGCACATGCTGTTCCAGGCTTTTTTGAACTGGAGTTCAGTTGGGGTCTCAGATTAATGATAATGGCGAAATCTTGCACCCAACTGACCAACTTTTTGATAAATTTCAGAGACGAAATTTGGGCAAATTTTATAAAATTTTAGATTTACACGTAAACATAACCAAAGGGACAGATATCTAAAACGCGATCTTGACTTGCCCAAAAATTGACGAAAAAAGCAAAACTTAAACCGATCTGAACTGGCGTAAAATAGATGACCCTCCAATGGATTATTTTGAGCAAAATAACTTCTTTAGTTTGGTTAATAATTGTTTATTATTCCCTTGTTTTCAGGCCCCTCACTTTTAATTTTAACTTGAACTTTTGGCCGAAAACAAGGGACGCTGGTCATTAGCCTTAGCAACAATTGCCCCTTGTTGCTAGAAACTCCTTGTCCTCACTTGGCCGAGGACAAAGGAACAATTGAAGCCAAAAAATAGAAAAAGTATGTACATAGTTATTCTTACGTATTTTCTAGCTAAATAAAAATTGTATTAATAGATTCTACGTACTTAACTACCTAAGTTTAATTTCTATTCTTTTGATTTCATTTATTAGGGCGAGTTTCATGCCCCCTCCAAACCATTAAAACAGCGAAAAAGTGTGTACTAACTCTCTTTTCGAGAGGCAAGTCTTCTGCTGGACTGAGGCCAGCCTAAAGTTCAGGTGAGGACAACCTCACGTGTAGGGAGGGATGAATGGCCGTAGTAGTAAGGCTTGCTACTACGGCGTCTGGAAGTCAGACAGCTTCCCAGACAAAGAGACTGGACTTAACACAAAAGTTGTGTAAGTCCCAAGTTAGAACAAACCTTTTAGAGAGACCAAAATTACGAAATAAGAAACAGTTTTACTAAAACGTTTTCGACCATAACTTTTCTAATTTTGGGAGTTGGGAGATAAAATCTGGATTTTCGGAATCAGCGAAGAATTGTCTTTCGATTGAGCCTAAGTTATGTTCTCGAGTTAAATTTCGACCATTACGTAATTATTACCTAATTAACACTAATTAACCCTAATTAATACTGATTAACCATATTTGACATAAATTTGACCTAACTCACTTATAATGACTACATAACATTAAATAAACCTACCTATGCACTCGTAGCTAAGAAATACGACTAATTAATACTAGTTTAACTTACAAACCATCTTCTAGTGATTACTAGTGTTTGAGGCCGGCCGGCCTATGCCGGCCGGCGGCCGGCCGCCGGCCGACGACTTTTGCTCGCCGGCCGGCCGCCGGCTACCGGCCGGCCGGCCGGCCGGCGGCCGGTGAGGCCGGCCGGCTAACGGCCGACCGGCCGGCCGGCCGGCCGCCGGCTGGGATACAAATCTCCAATCAGAAATTTACAAAATAGAGAAATTAACCTTAAAATGAACTCCAAATCTAGTTATCTAGTTATCTAGCTAATTTTCTATGCTATGCTGTGCTATTTTTCTAAGATAACATTCGAAAATAAATATCTTACAAGTTATAATACTGCACTGCAAGTTGCTTTAGGCCGGTAGCCGGCCTGCCGGCCGGCTACCGGCCGGCCTACGGGCTCACCGGCTGCCGGCGGGCGGGCGGGCTCCCGGGCGGGCGGGCCGATGGGCTCGGCCGGGCCGGCCGGCGACCGGCCGGCCGGCAGCCGGCCGGCGGCCGGCCGGTGAAACCCCGGCCGGCCTCAAACACTAGTGATTACTACTTTCTAGTAAACGGAAGTTACGGCTAATTACTAAAGGAATTAGAAGTGTGTTCTTCAATTGAGTTTTGATTTTGCCCTTTATTTTGGCGTTTTAACGCTTTAAATTAGACAACCATGGATAGAAATTAATGGAGTCTTTTAAGGATTCTAATGAAAAGGCACCAGCTTTTCATAACTGGAAATATCAGGGGATTTTTACCACTCATTGCTTATGAAGAGTTTTAATGAAAAGGCACCAGTTTTTCATAAGAGACGAAATACTAAAGACTCCTGCTACTTGTTACCTAATTATACTAGTACATAACTTAAATTTGATATGTTCCTTTCTTGATGTTATGGATATTCCTGACCTTGTAATACTAGATTAACTAATCTTCCCTCTATGCTGTGATTAATTGAATGATTAAAAAAGTTGGCAACCCTGTTCATAATTACATATAGGTACAGATACCGCTTGGACGTTCACGCATACATACTACAGTCATAAATTCTTAAACTTGGACCATTTTTCCACAGATCTTTTTTATAGATTTTCAAACAATAATTGGACAAATCTTCTTTTCGGTCAATTCTTCAAAATCTGAACTTTTTCTAACTAATTCCATTACATATGGTTTAGTATTAATTTGAATTCGTTTAGCCACAAGAAATCTGAAACTATGCTAGCATGTCCTCAGAGTTTTTCCAGCGAACGGTCACATTTCGGCATTGTAGGCAGTATACCAGAGCGTCCCTCGCCCTGGGTCATGTGATTGTCCGCGTTGTAAAACGCATTATTTATTTATTGTCACTTCAGTTTGGATACAAACTGCTTCTAGCTTGGTGTGTCTGTAGCCTCGATAGCTCAGTTGGGAGAGCATCAGATCGTTAAACCGGAAGTCGTGGGTTCGGGTCCCACTCGAGGACAGAATTTTTTCGGGTCTCAGATGCAGAAGGAACAATTTCATTTCTTACATTCCGACTCCACAGCGTGCATCTCAGTAATTTGTGTGCACTCTACAGCGTGCATTTCAGTAATTTGTGTGCACTCAGTAGTTTATGAGATCTTGCACCGTACACGTAAGGAAATATTTCACATACCTAGTTTGTGGCACCGGGATAAAGCATGGCAAGTTAACACTAAGCCATATCACAATTGACAAATGTAACATGGCTCAGTGTAACCAAACCATGCTACAACCGCGTGCGTACAATTGAATTGCACGCTACACCGTGCAGTACAATTGTACTGCACGATATGGCGTGCAGTACAATTGTACTGCACGGTAAGCCTTCGCTGCTCTCCTGTCGGAGTGTGCAGCGAGGCTGCAGACAGCCAGTAGAACTGACTGCACTGATCAAGATTTTCTCCCCCTTATATACTTTTCTCCAGTACAAAAATGCAAATTAGGTTGGATTGTATATAAACGACTAAAATGTCAGGAAACGTGTCAGTCTTTCAAGACATGACAAATAGAAGACGAAATGTCTTCTATATTTTTGAGCCATATTACAAGCCAGTTATAGCACTGCTTGCCGTGCTCACAGAAATTTGTGAGCTCACTTGCAGGCGAAGCGCTCGTGTAGGTTACTCGTTCGATTCGCGCACTCGTGCCCTTTACTCGGAGCTTCGCCTGCTAGTGTGCATACAAATCTCTGAGAGCACTGCTGGCAGTGCTACAACTTACACTTGTTTCAAAAGTATAATAACAAGGTCACCCCTAAAATTGGTAATATTTCGTCGTTGAGCAATTATATACCATAGATGCATCAGCATTATATATTGTGCTGTGTTTGTCCGATTCAACATTTTGATATCGGATTTCACGAGCCTCTAGTTAGACTTATGCATTCCGAGTCCGAGCGCAATTTATTTTGGCTTGCAGCTACAGCTTCGCCTTTTTGATTCTTAATATGTAGGATGTACTGAAAATTGCACCCAGGCCACGGTTTTTAATATTTTTTTAGTACATTTTCGCATCCGATTTTCAGATAGCGTTCAAACTAACAGAACGTGATGATGTTTCAGTCACTGAAACTGAAACTATAAGAAGTTGTACAGGTTTCCGTTTCAGTAAGAGATCTGAAACTTAAACCTTTTGAATGAACTCAAACTGAAACTTAAACTCCGACTGAAACTAGAACTGAAACTATTTTGTGTTGTCGATTGAAACGTACCTGGGCGTTACAGTTTTCGTCTGAAACTGAAATTATTGAGTTATATACAGCCTTGCCGTTATTTGAGGGGAAAGAAAATGAATGCAAATTACAAATTTTCTTTAAATAAAGAAAAAGAAAAAGAAAATGTTCCTTGAATTTCATAATTTGGTTAATGGCTGCATGCTGGGCTAAGTCTAAACTATTGGCAACACTTGCACTTTTCACCTACATATACTTAGAGTGTATAGTTTCGCTTTTATTCACATTGCTTATATCATTGACGCTGACAGCTGTCAAATCTTAGCTTGCGCTATTGAAATTTTCTTCTTTCCCAAGAAAAAGAAAAAGACAATGAAAGAAAATTTAAAGAAAAGTTTGTCCCCTCAAATAACGGCATGGCTGTAAATTATAAATTATAAAACTGAGTGCAAGACTTATATTAGACTTATATAAATTATAAATTATAAAACTTTTCAAGAGTTCGTTCAATTACAAACGTTGTTCAGCCCAAGAGCGTTCAAATGATACCCACCTTGTGGGTATTGGAGAAGATTTTTAAATTTCGGTAATTTTGTAACACCCGGATTTGCAGAAATTGAGTGCATTTTCGTGAAAAGCTTGAAAAAGCAAAAATGTGGACCAGGGGCCCGTTGCATAAAAGTGATTAGTTGATTAGTGATTAGTGATTAGTTGATTAGTGTACCAATTTTTCGAGGAAAGCTTTTGCTGTAGTCAGCCGTTTTTGGAGTTTTTGGTACCACATCGTAGCTGCTGAACTGCTTTATCCAGAAATGGTGAAGTCTTTAATTTACTCTTACTGACTCATTCAGTCCAAGGAAAATTTTGAACTCAATCGTAATTTCTTCACTTTTTACGCTGTCATCACTCCAATTTAAGTTGTAACTTAATTTACACTTTTGATTTCATTAGAACGGTCAAAGCGCTTCAAAATGACATATAAATTATTGTCGTAGCCCATTTGTAGCTTTGATTATTCTTGAAAAAAACTGCTACATTAATCAACTAATCACTTTTATGCAACTGGCCCCAGCTCTATTTGATCGTGGAAACAAAATTTTGATTCCGATAAAATTTTGCGCAAAACAGAAAAATTTTAGATTTTCCGTTAATGATACCCGGAATTCCGAGTTTTTCGGATTTTCGAAATCTCGAGTTCCTGACGATTGGATTAAGCCTAAGTTGGATTAAGACGGATTTGATCCAACTTAGGCTTTTTTCATTTTATTCTGAAATTTCACTTTCAAGTTTAAAGATATTGCAAAGAAAGATTAGAAATAAAGGTTGAAGATTACCATGACACCTATTTTTGAGCAACATTACAAGAGAAGGCTTCGTCAATCAGCGTGGTTTTAGACGTTCCTCAGTTTTGCCAACGGTAAGTTGGCAAAACTCACTGAGACGCTCACAAGTGCAGTTTTGCCAGTGACAATTGGCAAAACTGCACATGGGCGTTTGCTAGAACAGTTGGAGAAAGTGCAGTTTGTCTAAAATGACTGGCAAATGTGCACATTTGCCAACAAGTACAGTTTTGCTACGACATATCCATTGTTGGTTGTTGTTGCACCAAAGGCTAGTCTGTTATAAAGGTTGTAGACACATTTTTTGGTCGTACTATAGTGATTACAAAAGCGAGCAATTTGGTTTTAGAAAACACGCGCACTCTTCTCCAATAATACGTCTTTTCGTAAAGCGGTACACCGAAAGCAGAGTTGGAAGTGTGCCGCGGGTACCCACGGGTAATAGCAAGTTTTCTACCCGCAGGGTACCCGCGCGGGTAGTTGCGGGTATCTCTTGTTGATATATTCACTAAAATTCAAAGAATTTTTTGAAAAGTATTCAGAAAAAATAGACTTCCTGGTGGTTATTTCAAAAAAATCGTTACTTTTGGCCGGTTGCTCTTCTCCATGATTTCTACACTGAGTGCATAAACTTGTTCTATTAGGCTGCACCTATCCAGGAAGATGGTATTCGTGCTATTTTTGCAAAGCTTAATTGTCTTTAATTTGATTATCAGCGTGTTGCTTTAGCTGAGTTTTGTGGATGGTACATAAGCTCACTCTCCAAACACTCAAAAAACTGTTCGAAACTTGGAATGTTTCCTCGAAGGATTTTTCAAAAAATATTAGCGATGACTCAAACAATCCGGATGACTAAACTACCATAATCAGTAGGTGGTAACAGAACATTTAGTCGGGCAACTTACATAATTATATAATTTCGCTTTGTTTTCTGTTATTGAGAATGCCCCTGGTCAGTTTTTGGAGTGAATAACATCTGAAAAAGCTAAACAGTTAAAATTTCCATTTGTAATTCAATTCGGAGGTTTTATGTTTACAGGCCAATTTTCTCACAAGGGGTATATACCAAAATTCACAAGCTGTAAGAAATTCGGCTAGAAGGGACAAGAAATCTGCCTATAAAATAAGTTTCCTATCTCTAATTTCCGAAACTTTTCGGCCGAAATTTCTTACAAAAATATCGCCTCTTTCAAAATTACGATTACAAATTACACAACTGCAAATAAATTACAAAAAATTCGCCTTTTTGCTAAAAATCGTCCAAAGAATGCTGTTTTTTTATTAAAATAGCTGTTTTTAATTAAAATTTGCAAAAAGCCGAGGCCCGGGGCCTGAAAATTGGGCGGTTTAAATAGGAGTTTAAATGGTTCTAGAAATTCATATTTTGCTATAATTTCAGTATATTTATACAATTTCGAGTGTTATTTTTGGGCAACTAGAGGGCCTCCAACCGCCGAAATTTCGCAAACGTTGTAAGCTTAAAATTTATAAGTTTATAGTAAGCCACTATTAAAACGCTATATCTTGCAATGGACTTCAGATTCCTGTTCTGTGATCCAGAAATTCCAGGTACGTACAATTTTTCGTCAAGATCGAAGACAAATGATTTTTGGCCAACGAAAACTTAAAAATTTGAAATGCTAAAATTTTAAAATTTTATTGCCGATTATTCAAAAATGCGTTCATGATGATCAAAAATGTGTTGACTTCATAAATGCATTCATCCATAATAAAAATGTATCAAAAGCCATGCTTTGTGAAAGTTAGCATCGAGCAAATTATCTCCCCCTTCTGCGATCGGAGTCGAAAGACATTTGCAACAAAAACTCCTTTATTCAGATAAAATTTCGGTCAAAATGCAAATTCGGTAAAAATGCAAAATTTTGCCTTATTTGAAAGTTCGGTGATCCGAAAAAATCTAGCTGATCCGATCTGGTCGATTCGATCCGAAAATTTATCAGCCCGATCCGCCGATCCTATCCACATCTCCAATGCACTATTAAGCTTCAAATAAGCGTTAAGTTTTCACTATAGGCGTTTTTTAATAAATTTAACTGCGTAGTAATCGTATAGCATTCGAAAAATTTTGCGGGTGTCTTGCGGGTATCAGTTGACTGTGGGCCGCGGGGCGGGGCGGGGCGGGGCGGGTACCAGCTTTGGGGGTAGTGGGGCGGGGCGGGTACCGAAAAAGGTACCCGCTTCCAACTCTGACCGAAAGGCGGAAAATAGGTCCGGTTTTGAAAACACCTTGGACCAAACAAGATTTTTCTTTCTCGAACGCGACTAGATTTTTGCTGGATTCAAAACGGATGCGATGTTAGTTTCTGACCTTTTGAAATTTTGACAATCATTTAATGTTTTTTTTTGCATTTTTCTTAAAGAATTTCAGCTGCTTATGTAGTGCTGTGCTATACCAAGTTTGCTCACCGATTTTACATTAACATTTGCCATTGTGTATCAAATTGCGTAAAATTGCCAAAACTTCACATTGGCGCAAGTGTTAAAAATTTGATAAACTTTGATATTTTGTCAAATCCTAACTAGAACATACACCCCTAATATGTTTGTCTGTTCAGAGTTTGTCGAAATAAACTGGCAATTCTGCATAGTACTACAGGGTAGAATGGCTTTCTACTACTTACTGTTCGTTAAATAAAACAATTATGAACCGGTAAATAAATACTTATCTGAATTTACATTAATGCTCAGCCGATGTGGGATAACTTGGGATTATTTTGGATTTTCAGAAAATAAGTGGGATGGGATGGAAAGAAAATTTATCAAATGGGATGGGATGACCACTCGAAAAAAATCCCATTCAACTCTGCTGCAGGTCTAAACAGATCCCTGATATAAACTGCAAAACTAGTACAACACTCATTTCAACCTGTGTGGGCGCAAACCTAGCAAACGGGCAAGGGTCAGTCAACTCAACGTGCCAACATTTAATAAGCTATAACATCATGTAAAAGAAACGCTGCCGAAAGTGCGTCTATAAAAGCACTTCTGTACACCAGCGAAATTCGGTCAGAGCGATTCCAGCTAAGTTTTCCTGCTCTATTGAAGCACACGCTTTGCTGCAATCTATTACTTAACGTAATATACTCTTAAGGTGGTGATTCCTTTTGGAGACATCAACTTTGAACCCTTATTACTCATTCATTACTTGGAGCTAAGACGCCATTTTTATATCAAAATGGAGCTTAAGATTTTCTCTTTCTAATGAATGCAATGAAACTAACTTCAGTTTTCGGAAACTATTTCACTGGATTTTCGAAGTACTTTAATTTTCCAGATTTTTTGCAGACTAAAGTAAATTTTTTCGTGAGACATCGGCTACATCATTCGATTCCACTATCAAATAGCTGGGGACCCTTTTTTATTTATCATGAAACCACTCTTCGTTATGAAGAAATTAGCTAAAATGTTTGCGCAACCTGGATTTTGCCTACTTTTCCCAACTTCAGCAAGCAGCCATTTTAGCTACAGAGCAGCAATCGGGGCAACTAAAAAAGGGTCCCTGGGTATTTTTGTGTAAAACATGTCTAGTTAGTGGCAGCCCTCTAGCTTGCATAGTAAATGCTCCACAATCGCTGGAAAAAATTTGGTCATGTTTTTGCAAAAACTACATTTTCTATGATAGCAGCTCACGGGATAGCAGTTGGAAGATTATCATGCCTCGGATGATCGGCCTCGACGAGACCTTCAAATCGACACCCTTAGTTTAATTTTACGGCTTGCGTAGCTCAAGAAATCTTGGATTATTTGATTACTGCAAAAATGACAAGTTTTGAACGCCAAAATAAGAAAATCGTCTATATCTCAAGCTAGAGAAGAGCTAGAAAGTTGCTTCCAAAAGCAAAAATGTAGAGCTCAACGAGAGCTTTCAACTGAGTATAGTCAAAACTATGCAGCTGCTGCTCAACTGTAAATAATTGGCAAAAACCGTCCTGAACGGAAATCTCGAAATTTTGAAGCGAGATTGCGCGGAGGGTATTAGAACACGAAATGAACTTATTTTGGAAGGTTTCATCAAATTTCATCTTGGTTTGAGCCGTCAACCAACAATATGTGCCCAAAAGGAATCACCACCTTAAGGCAGAGACTATTACTTAACATTACTTTACTTTTAAGGAAAAGACTCTTGAATCTGACCAACTAACTACGTCTAAGAGTCCTACAAAAGATACGTTTTAAGTGTCGTGTTTTAAAAATTTCCAATTTCATTCTAGAATCAAGCAATACGAGAGAGAGAATTATTTATGGATTTATTGACTTAATGAAATTCAAGTAAAAACAGAGATCCATATTTTAAAATTCACGTGACTGTGAAGTTAAGGGGGGGGGTTCACTTTGGGGTCATTTTTTACCATCTCCGATTTTTCTCATTTTCACATAGTTCATTGTCCAAGTGGGATATTTTAACGAGTTTATATAATTTACGTCGGATCTCTCATGGTTGTTGAGAAAATTCACCTCAAAGCTGAGGTCTGCAATGTGTTAAACACAGGAAATCGAGTCGATTATAATTCTGCGCCAAAAAAATCTCGAAACTGGTGAAAAATACCGGGTAGCATTTGGTATCGTTTTAAACCTCTAAACAAATACTGTGTCACTGTAGAATTAGAATTTTGAAGTATGCTTTCAAAAAATTTAATTTAATTTTTGAAGTTAGCGAACTGCCGTAAATCGCTAAATTCTGTCGTTTTTGGTGACCAAAAATTGGGGTCACCAAGTTTGACTGCATATTATAAAAATAGAGGTCCTAACTAAAAATTCTAATTCCACAGTGACACAGTATGTGCATAAAGGTTTCAAACGATGCCAAATGTTACTTGGAATCTTTTGCATGTGTGGAGATTTTTTGGCGCAGAAATTAGCTTTCTTCTGCAAAATTGCAAAAATTCCTGTTTTTAAGAAAGACAATCATTTTACGACCAAGCTATGTGAAATTCCCTTTTTTTGCATTTCAACATATTTATTCATGCCTTAGGTTCAATTTGTAGCAAGAATTATGCTGACAGCTGTGTGCAGTAAGTATCAGCCCGCCAATGGGGACCCTCAGACCCCGAATTTCACAAAACAGTGATTTTTTTTCAAATTTTTCAAAATATGGAATAATATATATCAATCGAAAGCCCTCAGTGCTTAGATGAATTCTTCTCATGAAACTATGGCTCGGAAATGCTTCTATTTTAAGATACGCGATGTTAAATATTACATTACATCAGGGGGGGGGGGGAACAGGGGCCTTGTTTCTCTGCAAAATCCTTTAAGGAAGCTTCTGATCATGCTCATCTGGCTTGAAACTGTACGAAAATGTTTGTATTATTGGTTACGAAGTATGTATATCAAAATAAACTAAAACTCTGAAGTTGATTTGCGAAAATTTGCTTCAGTTGACTGCAGCACCCTCATTTTCGCTATTTAAATTGTAATCAATGAATGGCTCGTAACTTACGGAGAACTGAACGAAACAACTCAAAATTTAAACTCACATATACGACTTGTGTGGCTAGATTATGTGTGAAAATAAGCGAAATTAGTGATCTAAAATTTTTTCACTATGGACCCCCCCTTAATTCCATAGAGAATTCACGTTTAAGCTGAGTTGAAAACCATTTGGCTGTAAAACTTTGTTTTGAATATCGTTCTAAACGTTGACTAAGGCGGCAATTTTCGGTGAATCTTGCCAGATCGAACAGTTACGGAAAAAAGGCCAACAACTAAATGATTTAGAGCCGCTGTCAGCAGGGATTTTGACCGGTTTGCAGCTTATGTAGCTTTCCAATGTAGTTTCCAGTCATTCGGACATAAGCGTTTAAAGTGGACCAGGTTTAATGCAATGGAATTTCACTGATGTTAATCACAATTCATTTTCATCAAACATGTATGTCATCAAAAGATTTTTCTAGGATGAAATGCATTGTGTTCTAAGAGTATGCGATAAGACAGAAAAAATAAGATTAAGTTTGAAAAAATACAACAAAGCAGTGATGCTGAATGGGATGGGACAGAGTTGGCTCTGGATCCGGGTACCCGCTGGTGCCCGCGGGCCGGGCCGGGTCCCGGTCCAAATTTTGGACCCGCGGGTCTGGGTCCGGGTCTGGGTCCAAGAACAGTGAAAACCACCAAAACTTAGGTACATTTAGGGATTTCGGAACATTAATTGCTGCCGATCTAGCACATGGATAGGCCATACTTATTAAACATTGCCTTGCCATTAAACGTTTTGTTGTCTCAGTTCAAAAATTTCAGTTATAAATTTGAACAATGTTTTTGCAAAACTGCAGTTCTCTACATTTTTGGACAGCATTTTGTCCCTTCATGAGAAGTTATTACGATGAATGCAATTCCAGATAAGTTCTACTAACAATTTTTCAATTCTGTTTTAATTAATATTAGTTAGATTTTTAAGCGAGATGGTGAAAGCAGAAATTCCAAGTCTGCACAAATTGCTGAAAACGGTATGTGTCCGATATCCCATTTCTACAAACTAATTGCTACTCGAATTATTATATAACATTGTGAAACTAAAAGAATTAAATCTGAGGTGTACTCTGTTAGTATAGTATATAAAAATATCTTTATATATACTTAGGAAGTAGGCTAAAATTGAAATTTAAAAAATTGTTTCATGTATCGTTCATTTGCAAAAAAGGCGCGTTTTTTACATCCGGGTACCCGGATCCAGGTCTGGACGGGTCCGACTTAAGACGAGCAATGTAGGTATGTTCAGGAAACACGCACATTTTTTCCAAAAAAATACACATTTTCGTAAGACAATACACAGAAGAACAGGTCCGGTTTGGAAAACATTTTGAAACAAACAATATTTTTCCTTCTCGAACGCGATTATTTGCTGGAAAAAAGGGCAAACCACCAAAAAATTTCGAGCCTTCTGCGCGAATGTTCTACTTTTTAATTGCATATTTATTGCGTTTATGAAACAAAAGCTTGAAATGCTACCGATTTTTCGGAGAATATGGTCATTTTTGCCGCCTACAATGGGTAGTACATTTAAAAATTTGCTCGGTTCTTCAAAATGAAAAGAATTAAAGTTCCGAAGAATTTTATTGTAAAAACAAAAATTTCTTCAACTTCTTGGAGGCTTCGCCCCCACACCTACCGGTGACAAATTTTACCGCCTCCCCGTCACCAAATCCTGGATCCGCCAGTGCGGACAGGATCTTGTTAGGATATTAGGTTATGATCTTTTCGAAACTTCAACAAGTTTCTTTGAATTATTTCCTAACGAATTTCTGCTGCTTGTGTGTAGGGCTATGCTATACAGAGCTTGCTCACCGATTTTACCGTTAAATTCACACTGGTTCAAATATTTAAAATTTTATAAAATTTGATAAGAATTTTGTCAAGTCCTAATTAGAACATACGTCATACATCCCTATTCAGTCTGTTCAGGGTTTCTTGAAATAAATTAGCAGCATTGCATAATACTACTACATGGGTTGGGTACATAGAATGGCTTTATGCCTTCGTTAAATGAAACAACTATGGATTTGTCTGAACTTGTAATTCTAGTTTCAGCCGATGTGGGCCTAACTTGAGATTATTATTATTCCTGCTGGAGCAGGAATGTATAAAAAGAGAATTAGTATGTCCATTGCAGTGTGAGTCATTTCTCCATTCAAAAGCCTTATCTTCAGCATAGGGCTAGCTTAGGGCTGAGTTTTTTGGGAGAGAATATTCAAATTAGATTTGGCAGCTGCTGTTTAAAGTGCTGGTTTCCTTTCGGGTATTTTTGACTCACACGGCTTTATTCCTTTACGTACATAGCTAAAACTTAAACATTAACCTATTTCGGTGCTCTTTAACAATCTAGCACCAGTCCCGTATTATTAGGCCAAAAGATAAGAATGTTTTGGTTTTTGGCCTTAGGCTCCCAGTAGATAGACCAGACACCAGATTGGTTGTTATGGCTGGAAAGAGGATACAAAAATGAACATTTTTGCTTTCACAACCTTCGAGCTATCTCCAGTGGTTAGGTCAGTACAAGCAAAAAACCATTTTGGGGATCAAAAAATGGCCATTTTCGAGGAAATCAGTTTTTTAAAATTAGGTACTGCCAAAGCGTATGGATAATTTTATTTATACTTTATTTATACGTTTATACGTCTATTTATACTCAATCAATACACGGCCCAATTGCCCATTTTATCAGTGCCTATTAGCTGGGATTCGTTGCTTTAAGTTAGAGATCTGGCCGAAAAACCATTTTGGCAAAACTGCGGTTATTTTGTTTTAAAAATCGATTTCTCAAAAACTACTCGACAGATTCCGGAGATTTTTGGAGGAGTAGAAATTCGCACTTCTGCGGAGGCTCGTTTTTCTTGGTTTAGGCTAAAACGTTCCGAGTAACTCAATGCGAAGTAGCGAAATTTCGTGGTACTGTGCATTTGGCCGATTTTCTAGACTGTTAAGACCTGCTGAGCCAAATCCAAAAATACGTCCCTCGGCCCATATGTCCTTCATATAATGTCACAAACAAAACCTTTGGCCGATTTTACAGTTTGGAGAAATGTATGTTCAAAGATTTTTCGCCTGTATTTAGCCGTTATGTCAGAAAAGTTTTGCTAAGTTTTTGCTCATTTCGCTAGTTTTACAAGCTCATGTGAATGTCCTGATTATAAGCTTTAAAACGAGGTATAAAGGTCTTTCCAACTCCCAAAATTGCGAAAGTTATAGCGTTTTAAAAAAACCCACAAAAAGCACTGCACAAAAGGAAACCAGCACCTTAAGCAGCTGAATGGACAGACTTTACGCAGTCTTCGGCTGTCTGCAATCAAAATGGTTGCATATTTTTGAGCACTAGTGTAGCTTGGGAGCTACACCAAGGTGCTAGTTAGATAGTCTGTAGCCTGCTTGCATTATCAGGAGGGATTCCACTCTATCGCACTGGATTTCGGCGATGAAGCATAAAGCTTAGAAGAAACAACAAGGATTAAACGTAAAGCATTAAAAAACTTGGACAACAGAAGACTGTTTGCCAAAAATTGTTATGTTTTAATAAAACACATGCTATGCACTGTACGTTTAAACTTGGTGCTCCAGTAGATGCGTAAGTGTAAAAGGATCAGTAGTAAGTAAAAGTAGTGTTGTCTAGCTAGGGATTATGGTAGTTTTAGTTAACTCAAAACCAGGATTCCCGTGTGGAAAGGGTGGGGGGTGGTCAACTCAACAGCCAATCAGATTCAACCAGGTTTAGCCTGACTTGGCGAACCGAAGCCCCAAGAAACGAAGGGATTCTGGCGACGTCTCCAAATGGGGACTTCTTTTGGCGGTTTTCCAAAATCGGGTCCTCTTCTGAAAACCCATCAATTAGGGTTTCTGTTGGCATTTGAACACCCCTAACGGAAATCAAATTTTCCCAATCGGAAATTGAAGCAAGGCCTCAGTTTTTACAAACAGATTATTCAATTAATTTATTATTAAAGTTATTAAATAATAACAGAACAGGTCTACTAAGGAATACTGCCCCTTTTGGGGCCTACTTGTTTTTGATTTTCAGTAAACAAGTGGGATGGGATGGGATGACACTTCGAAAAAAATCCCATTCGTCAATCCTGCAACAAAGCGAAAAAAGATTTTTTCATTTAGGAAAAAAAACAAGGTTGTCCACTATTGTTTGGTGGTGGTCATTCCGCTCTACAGGGAAACACAGAATTTGGAGGCCAAATAAACTTTAAATAAATTGTAAAATAAACGACACTACTTTGCAACACCCGGACGACTAACCCCATTAACCGACTGTCAAGATCAACAAAAGAAGCAACGAACTTTACTTGACTTTGCAGAACAAAACTTTACAGAACAAGATACTTTACTACAAAGAGAATCCTTCTATATTCATTCTCTGCAGCATGCAGCAAATGTTCACATGCCGCTGTGTCCGCATACGTTGCAATTCTTGTTATAACAGTGCATGTTTTGCCAGATAATACAAACTAAGGATCTGCATCAAAAACGCAGTAATTTATTTGGCGTTCTTAACCATTTCGAAACTATACAGTGTACATTAAAGACCTTCGCGAGCCGAACTTTGCATGAACGGCCCGACCCGGCCGGTGAAAGTTCACATAAATTTGTTCCACAAAATTCTTCCCGATTTCACAACTTTGAAACAGTGTACTTAAGGGGTCCATTTTTGGCCGACTTTCGACCATCTCGGATTTCGCTCATTTTCGCATATTTTGTTCTTTGAGTGCCATATTTTAACGAGTTTTCAAAATTAAAGTAGGATCTCTTATGCTTGTTGAGTAATTTCGCCGCAAAGATGGGGGTCTTCATGTGTTAAACATAGGAAATGGAAAAAGTGGTGATTTTGTTCTTGCGCCAAAAAAATTCTCGATGGACGGTCATAAATCTGCATAAATTTGTATTCAGGTTGTAGCTAAGATCATGAAGCGGCACCTTGGAAGTAGAATTTTGATTTAGGTCCCTTAAACTTTTTAAAAAATTTTTATTCAACGTAAACAATGGAAACTCGTCAAATTTCAACGTTTCTTGTCAGTGAAAAAAGTCAAAAAGAATTGTAAACTGCTCTAATTCAGAGGCCTAAATGAAAATTTTAATTTCAAGGTTTCGTAGTACATGAATAAGCGGTTCCAACGATACCAATTGTTTGGCGGTAAGGAACCGTGTCAAAAAGACCATCTAAAACTATTGTTTACACGTTTTCAATACACGATTTTAATCAGGTAGAAATAGTTTAATCGGCTTCCTTTCATAACCTTTTTAGCAAACTTTTTATTACCCAGTCATTCAGTCTGAGCCTTAGCAAAAGCTTACCATGAAATTTTCCACAGCACAAAAACACATTCATGTATTCATATTTCTACACAAAAAAAGCCAGTTCAGCTACTTGCCGGAAAGATAAAAACAGGCAGCAAAAAGTGCTTTGTAAAAACAATCGTGTAATGGTCATGTAAACGTTTAAGAAAGGGCGTGAAATTCGTGTAAATTTGAACGTTTACATGATTTTATTTTTGACACAGTTCCTAACCCTCATCAGTTTCGAGATTTTATGGGCGCAAAAATTGGAATTTTTAACAAAATTTTGAAAATTGCAATTACTAAATTGGCTAAATTACGACAACAGAATGGTCCAAACCTGCCTCTTTTGTATTCCAACTTGTGTATTCATGCCTTTGGATCTATTTGCAGCATAATTCATGCTGATAGCTATCTCCAGTACTTCTGAGCGCGCCAATCTGGACCTCAGACCCGAATTTCACAAAACAGCTATTTTTCAAATTTTTCAAAATATAGCATATTATATATCAATCGAAAGCTCTCAGTGCAGGGATGAATTCTTCTCATAGAACTAGAGCTCGGAAATGCTTCTATAATTTAAGTTTTACCGCTGTTAAATGTTTCATTACATTCGGAGAAACAGAGGCCTTGTTTCTTTGAAAAATCCTTTAAGGAAGCTTCTAATCATGCTCATCTGGTTTGAAACTGTAAGAAAATGTTTGTATTAATGGTTACTAAGTGTGTATAACAAAATAAACTAAAAATCTGAAGTTGACTTGAGAAAATTGGCTTCAGTGTTTGCTGCAGCACCATCGTTTTCGCTGATATTCAAATTGTAATCAATGAATGGCTCATAACTTCGGAGAACTGAACGAAACCACTCAAAGTTTAAACTTGACGTGTGCGACATATGCATGAGCGAAATCCTTTCTAAAACATTTTCACGATGGACCCTCCTCCCCTTAAGGTGATGGGACCTTTTGGTGTCATGTTGTTAGTTTACGGCCCAAACCAAGTTGAAATTTTACGAAACTTTCTAAAAACACTTATTTTATCGTTCTAACAGCCTCCGCCCAATCCCGCTTCAAAAATTCAACATTTGCGTCCAGGGCTGTTTTAGCCAATTTCTGCAAGTTGGACGGCAATGAAATAATCATGTTTGTTCGAAAGATCTCGTTCTGCTCTACATTTTTGCTTTTTAAGCAACTTTTTATCTTTCCCCAATCGTGAGATATATACAAATTTATCATTTTGGCCTCAAAAACTTGCCATTTTTGCAGAAATCAAATAATCCATTATTTCTTGAGCTACACACGCCGCAACATTAAACCGAGAGTTTCATTTTATATTAGAGGCATGGTCCTTATCCAATTGCCATCCTATTGGCTGTAATTTTTTAAAATGCAGTTTTAAAGAAACACGACCTATTTTTTCTGGGGATTGTGGGGCATTTAGAATACAAGATGAAGGACTGCCATTTTAGCAGATGCGTTTTACATTAAAATACCCCGAGACCCTTTTTTATTTGTGATAGCCAGCCGTGATAGCCGTTTTCTAGCTAAAATCACATGGCAAAGGGTGCAATTCCAAAATTTTTGAATTCTGGGGATTGTGGGGCATTTAGAATGCAAGATCAAGGACTGCCATTTTAGCAGATGCGTTTTACATTAAAATACCTCGAGACCCTTTTTTATTTGTGATAGCTAGCCGTGATAGCCGTTTTCTAGCTAAAATCACATGGCAAAGTTGAGAATTATAGGCAAAATTCAGGTTGTACACACATTTTATCTAATTTCTCCACAACGAAGAGCGATTTCACAATAATTAAAAAGGGTCTCCAGCTATTCGATAGAAGCAACAAATATTATTACCGATATTCCTCGAAACATTTTACATCAGTCTGCAAAAAATCTGAAAAATTAAACTTCTTTAAAATTTTAGGAAAAAAATTCTGAAAATCCAAAATTAGTTTCATTGTCTTCATCGAAAAGAAAAATGTCAAGCTACATTTTGATGTAAAAACGGCTTCCTAACTCCAAGCGATGAATGAGTAATAACGGTTCAAAGTTGATGACACCTAAATCACTACTTTAAGTTTTACGTGTATGTATGGTGTAAGAACTGTAAGAACTGCATCTGGATTCTACGAGCTTAGCGAGCATTTCCTCTTGTCGTCTGTTTAGTTTCAAACAAGATCTTTGGAAATTCAAAAATACTGCCACGAGTTGAATAGTTCGCGCGCTAAGCCAAACTTTAGCTAACTATAAAGTTGCACCACTGCAATTGCTTGCGCAATGCTGTAAATAATTGGAAGATAGATCGTTTCGTTTAGAGTTTCAAGCTGCAGTAGAGCTCCGCCAGTCAGTCTGGTTCAGGCAGGCAGGCAGGTTGGAAATGTCTCTTCTCTCACTTATGATTGACTGGTCGGAAGGCAGGAGATAAGGAGTTAGTAGGAAGGCTGAGCCCTACAGCTAAGGTTATTTTGTTGGTCTGTGCAGTTGTGCTGCATTGAGCAGATCCCTTGGAAGCCAGGCCTATTTTGTATTTCTTTATATTTACTGTGCGCTGTGCCGGTTTCCAATATAACCTCTGCTTTTGTAGTTGGTTTAGGTTTTAGCCAGCTCAGTTTAGGTACAGAAGTGAACGTTGCGGAAAGGGTGATGCCGCGGACCATTACATGCCATCGCCGCAACCTACTACTGTGCTAATTATTGCTGACTACCCGTTACATATTTGGTTCCCGTGCCAAAATAAATTATTTCTGTTCGAAGCCTCTGAATTTGGGGATTTTGGTAGGGCAGGATCAGAAACAGTGAACTTGCAAGTTTTGTTGGGCGGTCTTATATTGTTTAGAGGCCGATTATATATTTGCAGTTTCCAGTTTAAAAGCCCACTCTCAATTTGGTATTGCTACAGCTAATTGTCATATATAACAGTGCTGGATTTATATACGCTGGGCAGCGTTTGTGTGGTTTTTTCGTTTCAAGCTGAGCAAGCTAGCTGAGTCGTTTTGGTTTCAGCTAGCTTTTACCTTTGTTTTGACTAAAGGTCATTGCTGTTTAGTTTCTTGCAGACTTGAGTTTTGTTGCTATTGAACATTCATTTTGTTGCTGTTGGCTTTTTTGCCCCTACTGGTGCAGTGTGCAACTAATTTATATATTTGGTGGGGGGTTGTTTTGTTGTGGTGTTTTGTGTTGGGTGTTTTCTGATCTTTTTGTTTGTTGAGGGATGTTCTGTGTGTTGTTGTGAAAGGTGATGTTGAGAGGGGGGCCGGAACCACGGCTGACCCAAGCTTAAATTTGAAAATTCGTTATTTTTAACGGGAAAAGTTTGTGTATAGGGTTTTTGGGCACGTAGAATTAGAATATGAGCTTAGTTTTCTTGGATTAGCTAAGCTGCAATCTGTAGCTAGCCCATGACTGGAACCATGGCAGACCTAAGCTTAAAATTAAAATTTCGTCAATTTTCGACGGGAACAGTGTGTGTATAGGGTTTTCAGGCATGTAGAATTCAAATATGGGCTTAGTTTTCCTCTACAACCTAAGCTCCACGCTGCAAGTGATCCATGGCCGGAACCATGGCTGACCCATGCTTAAAATTAAAAATTCTCAATTTTCGATGGGAAAACTTTGGATAGGGGGTTTTTGGGCATGTAGAATTCAAATATGAGCTTAGTTTTCCTCTACAACGTAAGGTCCACGCTGCAAGTGACCCATGACCGGAACCATGGCTGACCCAAGCTTAAATTTGAAAATTCATTATTTTTAACGGGGAAAGCTTATCTATAGGGTTTTTGGGCATGTAGAATTCAAATATGAGCTTAGTTTTCCTCCACAACCTAAGCTCCATGCTGCAAGTGACCCATGACCGGAACCATAGCTGACCCTAGCTTGAAATGGAAAATTCGTTATTTTTAATGGGAAAAGCTTATCTATAGGGTTTTCGACCATGTAGAATTCAAATACGAGCTTAGTTTTCCTCTGCAACCTAAGCTCCGTGCTGTAGGTGACCGGAACCGTGGCTGACCCAAGCTTAAATTTCAAACTTGTCAATTTTTAACGGGAAAAATTTGTGTATAGGGCATTTCGACCATGCAGAATTCAAATATGAGCTTAGTTTTTCTCTGAGGCTGGGAGGCTCAAGAGGCTCTGGGGGAGGAGGAAGAGGCTCGGAGGCTCAGCTGTAGCTTCTCAGAGACCGGAACCATGGCTGACCCATGCTTAAATTTAAAAATATTCTATTTTCGACGGGAAAAGCTTATCTATAGGGTTTTTGGGCATGTAGAATTCAAATACGAGCTTAGTTTTCCTCTGCAGCCTAAGCTCCGTGCTGCAAGTGACCGGAACCACGGCTGACCCAAGCTTAAATTTGAAAATTCGCTATTTTTAACGGGAAAAGCTTATCTATAGGGTTTTTGGGCATGTAGAATTCAAATATGAGCTTAGTTTTCCTCTACAACGTAAGGTCCACGCTGCAAGTGACCCATGACCGGAACCATGGCTGACCCAAGCTTAAATTTGAAAATTCATTATTTTTAACGGGAAAAGCTTATCTATAGGGTTTTTGGGCATGTAGAATTCAAATATGAGCTTAGTTTTCCTCTACAACGTAAGGTCCACGCTGCAAGTGACCCATGACCGGAACCATGGCTGACCCAAGCTTAAATTTGAAAATTCATTATTTTTAACGGGGAAAGCTTATCTATAGGGTTTTTGGGCATGTAGAATTCAAATATGAGCTTAGTTTTCCTCCACAACCTAAGCTCCATGCTGCAAGTGACCCATGACCGGAACCATAGCTGACCCTAGCTTGAAATGGAAAATTCGTTATTTTTAATGGGAAAAGCTTATCTATAGGGTTTTCGACCATGTAGAATTCAAATACGAGCTTAGTTTTCCTCTGCAACCTAAGCTCCGTGCTGTAGGTGACCGGAACCGTGGCTGACCCAAGCTTAAATTTCAAACTTGTCAATTTTTAACGGGAAAAATTTGTGTATAGGGCATTTCGACCATGCAGAATTCAAATATGAGCTTAGTTTTTCTCTGCAAAGTAAGCTCCGTGTTGTATATGGCCGGAACCATGATTGTTGTAGAGATAATGTTAAGCCAGGCGAACTGGCGGAAAAATTTTATTTCAAGCAGTATACAGCAGGGTTTACAAGTGACTACAGTGCAAGGTATAAATACAGTTACGGTAAGTTCAATGACTACAATCATAATGGTTCCACGGTGCTATAAACCATTCGGGAACAGTCCATCGCTTGCAGGGATGATTTCCCAACCATTCCGTGAATTCCACAGTTCGAGCATCACAGTCCATGGGTCCCAGAACAAATACAACATCCAACCGTGCGGCATCCATAGACTGAAACGTTTTATGACTTTGTTGCTGAATCATCTTTAGGCGGGAATAAATCTTCCAAGTCACACCTCTCTGCAATGGCTGATCAGGTTCCGGCAAAATCATCATAAGGTCGTTCTGTCCTGATGTTCGAAGCGCTTCTCTAAGTAGAATTGAAGCATTGGCTCCGTAGCGATTAAGAGTCGTTAACAGTTCGTAATTTCTGTCGTGTTCAGGCGTGCAAAGCCTGAGCTTATCTGCAACGTTTGTGGTAAATAGTCCCATTTCCACCAGGTAATCCAATATCGGTTCCGCTCTCATGTCATTGCAAAATAGCACCAAGTTATCGTAAACAAGATCCATAATAGCTACAATAAAATAGCAAGTGTATAATAGCATGAAGTAGAAGAAAAAGCATCGCTAATAAGAGCCATAATAGCTACAATAAAATGACAAGTGTATAATAGCATCAAGTAGAAGAAAACGCAACACACTACATCATTTGAAATAACGAACAACACACTGCAAAACTATGGCACCCTGCTGTGATTGCACCTGTCCATATTAAAAATTTAACGCTTGGGTTCCCTGCTGTGTTTGCACCTGCCTCAAAATTTCAAACGGTTTTAAAACGATCATTTGGCTCTAGCAGTGACAATACAATGGAAGGAGAAACCAATGTTCAGGTAATAGTTTTACAGAGGTTTTTGAGCTTAGAGGTTGAGGTAAGAGGTTGTGAGATTAGTGGTTTAGAGATAAGCGGATTAGTGGTTTAGAGATAAGAGGATTAGTGGTTTAGAGATAAGAGGATTAGTGGTTTAGAGATAAGAGGATTAATGTTTTAGAGATAAGAGGATTAGAGGTTTAGAGATAAACGGATTTGAGGTTTAGAGATAAGCGGATTTGAGGTTTAAAAGGATTAGTGGTTTAGAGATAAGAGGATTAGTGGTTTAGAGATAAGAGGATTAGTGGTTTAGAGATAAGAGGATTTGAGGTAAGAGTTTTAGATGTTGGCGCTCTTTACTCGCTCTGAGGTACTCCGACATTCTCCGGCACCGTTTTATTTTAGAGCAACTGCAACATATGTGGAATGACATTCGGCCGGAAAGATGCATTGGTGCGACACATGGATACCAAGCATTTCGAAAAGGTAATGTGGCTGCAATATTACCACATTTTGATTGAGTGCAGGTATGCCTTGTCTTTAGCCGAGTTCTTATTTCATGTGTCGAGTTTTTTGTTTCAGGTCAGGATTCAGTGCGGACATTGCCCCCAGACGTTTCTGCGAACAGATACCTACCAGCGCCACTTTCGAGAACAGCATGAGCAATTGAGGAAGTTCATCTGTGGTGAATGTAATCGTGCCTTTACAAGGAAGGAAGAACTAGCCGCACATCATAAACGGATTCATATCGATGGTGGCAAGGCTCGGCGACCAAAGGGAGGACCTAAGCATTGCTTCGACTGCTCTCGTACATTCTCCCGGCCAGACAAGTATCAGTGCCATCTCAGGGATCAGCATGGGCAGTCATTGCCGGTTGCCTGTATAAAATGTGGTCGCGTGTTTGCCAGGCAGGATCTCCTAATGGCACATTGCAAACGAATTCATTCGCGTGGAACAAAGAAGCGGGGACCAGAACCAACAACACCACCCGACCCAACAACAAAAACGATAAAGACCACCGAGGAGAATGATTCGCCGACAGTGTTTGGAGATGCCGCAATGAACATGATTTATCAAACAAACTGGCATTTCATCAAAACTCACCACCGAGAGACAAACTTACAATGCCGATACAACTACCAGCTCAATCACATGGATATGAATGAGATTAAGAGCTATTGTGAAGAAACTTTTAGCAAACAGAGGGTCACTGGCAAGTGGAGTATCTGCTTTGGCTATGTTTTGCGGAACGTTGTTACTGATGAATTGACGTATTTCTACGCCAGCGGAAATACAAATGTGCTGAAATACCCGATGACAGTTGGAAACCGAGCAGACTTTGATAAGCTTCTGAATCAACTAGATGTGGTGGATGTACTAGAATGGGCTCGTCTGCAACGACCTGGATCAAGATATTCAGTGGAAAGAATCTCAAATGTGACAATTATTGTTGACAAACTCAATGTTCCCATTTTGTAAAGATATGTGTTATATGTAAACAAGTTATTCTGTATGTATAAATGCCTTTTTACCTGAAATAAAGCCATCCGCCACGCTGTGGCTTCAGGCGGAACCTCCGGAGAGGTTTTGTGATTCCATCGGTCTTAGTCCGACTCGACTCCGTCCGCAGTATCTCCTGACAGAGGCACGTAGAACAAGTAGAGCTCAATGGCTGTCTTCTTATGAAGAATGTGGGCCACAGTCTGTTTCGGGAAGCGTTCCACATCCGTAAGTGCAATGGGGACCACAGTTCCAGTACCATTGTTGACAATCATAGAGACTTTACGTTTGCCTCTCAAGAGATTGCTAATCCGAGTGATCCAAGTCTCACTGTCCATGGGCACACGATCGTCAATTTGTATCCATTTCAAGCCAAAGTTTGGCTCGTTATGTTCGTATGGTTCAATCATGTTTGTTGTGGGTTGGTTGAGTGGTTGTTGATGCTTAGATGTTGTTCAGCGGTTCCTTTTATTAATTTCGTCTGTAATCATAGACGTGATTACGCAATCATGATTGCGCAACCATCTCCAACCGCAGTGATTGTATATTGCTATTGCACACCATAGTTCAGTTACGTGATGATTCAGTTTGTGCTCTACTGTAAGGGCTTTTGCGAAGGCAACAAATACGAATACTCGAGGTATCACATTTATTCCGTCGCTAAATAAGTAATCTGCAATCTTCATCAGCGAATCAAGACATGGCCGGGCTTGTCTTGCCATTTGCACTAGTTCCTGATTGGGTGATATCCTGCAGCTTTGGACAAAGCGGAGTACATGCTCCATGATAATCATAAAAGGATGGGAGGTAGTCAGTATGTAGATATGTTAAGAATGGAACTAAAACGATTTCTACTTATTACATTAGTGGTGACTATCACTGTCACTAGTATTAGCATATTCACTTTGAATGTAACTCTTCCAGTATCCCGAAATGATACATTTGATCCTATCACTATTAGTTTACTACCAGATAGAAAAACTGAGCTAGTTCAGAATAATCTGAAGGAGACGCTCAGCGAAAAGCAGTTGCACAAAATGCAGCAATTTATGCACAAGTGTTTCAACCAAAACTGTAAAATCAGCGAAAATCCCAGCCTTCTTTGCCCATATAAGGCAGAGCAGTACAATATGCAACTCTGTATGGCAGATGACAAACAAATAATGTTTGCTAAAATAGGGAAGATGTACATTACAAGAGAAGACATGCTCAGAATATATGAGCTATGACAACCAAAGTTAATAAAAGGGATTGATGACCGAAATTAATAAAAGGAACTAGTAAACTGATTATTTTTATGATGACAGCAAGACAATTAAGGTTTTGCACCTACTGTGGAAAGGATTACGTTAACTTGAAATCACTCAACAATCACATTGCTCTACAACATGGCAACTATTTGCAAGACATGCAACCTTACCTTCCCGGACCTGAAGGAGAAGCGAAGGCACATGCGAGATGGCCACCCTCGTCTATGCTGCGGCCAAGTCTTCAACACAATGAGAGATTTGCGATGGCACAAAGACCAACATCACAAGAACGAAGGGAGAAAGAGGCGACAGACGAGAACGGAAGGCTACGTGAAGACGAAAACGAGACGCGGAGATGATTTGCTGCTATTTACAAACCTGAATCATCCCTTTTCCAACTACTACAAGGCCAACTTTATCGTATATGGAGTGCCCTTCAGGAGTGTCATGCAATTCTACGTGGCAGAAAAGGCAAGATGGCTTGGAGAGTTCGACAAGTTCAATCGAATTGTACAAGCCTGGACGCCTGAGGAAGCAATTCATATTGGAACAACTCTACCAACAGAGAACGATGAAGATTGGGAGAGGATGCGTGCTTCGGTGGTGGAAATTGGCGTCAGGGAAAAGGTGCGGCAAAATGCTGATATTGAGCGGCTACTGATGGACACTGGTGATGGGATAATTGCGGCTGCTACAGGATCAATAGACAATTATTGGGGTATTGGTCTGGATGCGGATGATCGCCTTGCCATAAACCCAAAGAAATGGCGTGGTGACAACGTTCTTGGCAAGATGTTGATGAAGATTAGAGAAGAAGCCAGAACCTGCTAACTGATGAACTTTTGTGTAATTGTGAACGTTGTAAACAATAAAAACAACGTTTCCGCCAATCATCAAACACGATGAAAATGGCACTTATACCTACTCCTTTTTTGATGCTACAGCATCCATTTACCTGCATAGTTGCAGCACCAACTAAAGCTGGAAAGACTACATTCGTTTCAAAGCTATTACAACATGCGGATCAAATGATCCAACCCCAACCAGATCGGATTTTGTGGTGTTACACCGAATGGCAAGAAGCCTATGAAAATCTACCGTATGTTACCTTTCAAAAGGGACTACCCAATTTAGAAGAACTGAAACGTAACAAGCATATGAACACTCTCATCGTTTTGGATGATCTCATGTCAGAAGTAACAAAGGATTCGAAACTGGTGGAATTGTTTACGCGTGGGTGCCATCACTGGTCCTGCAGCGTAATACACATCACTCAAGACATATTCTTTGCAAGGAGGACAAGCAGGATAAATGCTCAGTACATTGTACTAATGAAGAATCCTGCCGACAAGCTAACCCCACTGAATCTCGCCAAGCAAATGTACCCTGGTCAAGTAGACGGCTTCATGCAAGCCTTCAATCATGCCACAAGCAAGCCTCATGGATACCTGCTGATTGATCTGGATCAAGCAACACCAGAAGAATTTCGACTGCGAACAAACATATTTCCAGATGAACTTAATGGAGTGTATACACTAAAGAAGACATAAATACATGCGGCGTAAACGATATTAACCGTAAGAAATACATAAAAGCTATTCCCGATTAATGTATCATCAGCGATATGGCTCAACGATTTGAAAAGAACGCAGACTATTTGAGTGTTCTATGCAAGTGTAACCCAAAACAACGTAAAGCTATACTCAAGACAGCAGACAATCAGCTCATTGGAGTCATTTGTGACTGTGTGGAAAACGTACTAGCGGGTAACGTACCGCTTAGCGACGAAGAAAAGCATCGTCTGAGAAAACATATCAACGTTCTCAGAAGAATTCGCGCAAAGAAGTCTTTGGCCAGCAAACGAAAGGAGATTGTTCAACACGGAGGATTCTTGCCTGCAGTTTTGGCTCCTCTCATTGGCGTTGTTGGTGGATTACTCAGCGATCTGATACTCAGAAGATGATGGAATATTCAGTACTGGTTAGACCAGATTATTTCGAACAACATGGAGAAGTTGCAGCCCAGCAAATCAAGGAAGCGCTGGAGCAGAAAGTACCCTCAGATGTGAAACTTGCCTTATACCGCCAGCAAAACTACCGGAACCGGCTGATTAAAGAAAAGCCCAAAACGACAATGACTGTTAAAAGGGAGTCATCTCCCCAGACTGACAGCATTATTGTGGATAACCTTCCACCAGCAGTTCAAACGAAAGGTAGAATGCTTATCCAGCATTTGCAAGGCATTAAGGGTTTTAGAGTAAACGATAGGGGAGAAATTGAGTATAAAGGACAAATTGCCCCTGACTCACGGATATTTGATCTTATTAATGACTTTGTCAGGAAACGGAAGACAAAATCGTCTCAACCTGGCGACGATTTATTTGTCGAAGCTCTACGAGATAGCAATGTACCCCGCGAATTTATAGGTAACTCAGCTCGATGGGCTGATATTCGAAAGCATAAAAAGCAAATTGGACGCGGATCTAATATATCCACTGCTCTAAAACGTTTAAAATGGAAGCGATCTTAGATGAACTCTATTATAACCCTAGCAAAAACACTGCTTTCACAGGTCAGCAGGCACTGTTGAGTAAAGCTGCCGGTGCTACTGCTCAAAATGTGCGAGACTATCTCAAGAAGCAATATACCTATACTATGCACAAACCCATCAAGCGAAACTATAGAAGAAGGCGCTATGAAGTTGCTGGAATAGATAAGCTTTGGCAGGTCGATTTGGCCGACATGGTCAGAGTAGCAGATGACAACGATGGGTACAAGTATCTACTTACTTGTGTTGACGTCTTCTCCAAGTACGCTTGGGTTGCTCCAGTCAAATCAAAGGCAGGTACAGAAGTAGCCAATGCCTTTAAATCCATTTTGGACAGCGGGCGACTACCTAAAGCTCTACAATCAGACAAGGGAAAGGAATTTCTCAACAGCACTTTTCAGAAACTGCTGAGGGAAAACGACATTCACTTTTACACATGCAACAATCCCGATATCAAGTGTAGTCTTGTTGAGAGGTTTAACAGAACCATAAAGACAAAACTATTCAAGTACTTTACCAAAAACAGAACCTACAGATACATAGATGTGCTGCCTCAACTCGTAGCAGGATATAACGATTCCAAGCACCGAAGCATTAAAATGAGTCCAAATATGGCCTCGGATCCACAAAACCAGTATAAGGTCTTCAAGAACCTATATGGTAAAATAGTACCATTTAAGGCCCAGACATTTAGTGAAGGGGATATTGTGAGAATTAGCCGATCAAAAGGCATTTTTGAAAAGGGATATCTCCCAAATTGGTCAGAAGAACTGTTTAAAATTACCAAACTTTCTCCAGGCCAACCACCAATGTACAAACTAAGTGACATGCAAGGGGAACCAATTGAGGGTGGTTTCTATGAGGAGGAGCTTCAGGCAATAACTGAACCAGAGACGTATTGGATCGAAAAGATCATAAAAACTAGAGGTAGAGGCAAACATAAGCAATATCTGGTCAAGTGGTTAGGATACCCTGACAAATTTAACAGCTGGATTAACGAAAATGACGGATTTTTACCTTCATCTACCTAGCAATACAAACAACTTTAACACTTTAAGCAGTTTTAGTGTAAAGCTTCCACACCGTATAGATCTGGACGGCCAATGGGAAGTTGCTCTTGTTGAGTTTATTTATCCCGTGACATGGGCTAATCTAGGCAGAAAAGTTGACGCTATAGCGAGTATTCATTTCTCTGATGACAGCTCAAAGGCTAAAGCTCTTCCTGCAAGACATTACGCAACAGTGGAAGATTTATGCGAAGGCATAAACAAGAGCATTCAGTATATGAAAAATGAGACCGGTGAAGTGGCTGAGTGCAAGTTCTACTTTGACAAAGACCTACATCGTGTAGTGTTTAAAGTGTTTGAAAACCCAGACAATCTTGAGCACCCAAACTTTTTCAGTATCAAGTTTAGCGAAAAGTTGGCGTATATGCTGGGTTTCAATGAAAGACTGCTAGATTCTCAGCCGCCTACTGAGGAAAGAGAAGATATTGCCGACTGGGATTCTCTAACATCAAGTGTCGTTACAAAACACAAGATTATTGCAACTGGAGAACCCGATATGAGGGCTGGATTCTATTCCATGTACGTCTACTGTGATATTGTAGCACCTCAAATCGTCGGAAATACAACTGCGCCCATTCTGAGAGTCGTTCACGTTGAAGGTGAACACGGAGACATTATAGATAAGATATACAACAACCCGCACTACGTTCCAGTACTAAAAAAGGAGTTTGACACAATCGAAATCAATATAAACGACGATAATGCTAGACACATTGCATTCAATTACGGAAGAGTGTTTGCAAAACTGCACTTTAGAAGACAGCAATTATGAGAACTCCATATTATCCCGAAAGTGTGAAAACCTGGGAGCATAGTTTGCTTCAAACAGGTGGGGCATTTTACAAAGGTGTGCCCTATCAGCGTGGTGGTGGATTCGGTAAAGTACTTGGTGGCATCTTCAGAGCTATATGGCCGACAGTACGAAAAATAGGTGCTGAAGTAGGCAAAGAAGCACTACGGACAGGCTCAGAGGTCGCGAGAGACTACTTGAATAGAGGCGAAGACATTGGAACGTCGTTTAAACGACACTCAAAACAAGCCGTTGGCCGAGTCTTGGAAACCACGGGTAAGGACTTACAGGAAGGAAGAGGCCTCGGATCAAGAAAGCGCACCAATAACATAAAAACAATAGGCAGAAGCAAAGCTAAGCGTCGAAAAAGAGACATTTTAGACTATGACTAAGCGACTTGACGCAAATTCTGTTCCCGGTTTCAAGAGTGAACTGGACTTATTCTCACTCCCACCCACTCAGGTGGCCGTTGAGAAAGGATACTGGTCAGAATATTACCCTCAAAACCCTGTAACCAATTCTGGTCCATACAGGATATTCGTCCCAAGGGACGCGTACATGCTAGATCTTAACAAAAACTACCTTTACATAAAACTCAGAGTGGTATCGGATGCTGGCGCAGCTGTGACTCAGGCGGCAGCTGCTGATGGAACTGTAGACGCGGATGACTTTCCCGTTGCTCCAATCAATTTGATTGGGAAAACCCTATTTGAGCGCCTTATAGTTAAACTCAGCGACAAAGAAATTTACAACTCTGGCCCACTTTATGCATACCAAGCGTACTTGGAGACTCTGCTAAACTACGGATGGGACGCCAAAAACTCTCATCAACAACTAAGCTTGTTTTACAAGGATGACAATTTTGAACTAGACTCAAAAGCAGCTGGAAAGAGAGCCAAACCGTTTCTAGATAACAACGCGGTTGAACTACTGGCTCCACTGCATTGTGACTTGTTTAAACAGGAAAGATACTTGCTGAGCGATTGTGAGCTAGCACTGGAATTACACAGAAACAGCGATAATTTCTGTCTAATCAGTAATGGTACAAAGTACAAGATATTAGTAGACGATATTAGATGGTACGTCTGGAAAGTAAAGCCACAAGAGTCCCTTTCCCTAGCAATCGAACAAATCTTGCAGACGCCAAATACGGCAAAATATCCTATTCGAAGGATTAAAATGGCTACAAGACATATAGCTGCAGGATCTCAGCATATAATTGAAAACTCAATTTATAGTGGTCAATTACCACGAAGAGTGGTCATAAGCCTTGTAGATGCTGAAGCATTCAACGGATCTTTCACAAAGAACCCTTTCAAGTTTGAACACTGCAATGTCACAGAAATTGCCCTTAAATGTGGCGACGAATATGTGCCCAAGTATCCCTTGAAGATGGACTGGAAAACTTATCAGTACAGTTTTCCATACATGTACCTCTACGAAAACTGCGACATGGCCAACTTGGATAGGGGCATGGATATATCCTACAACAACTTTGTTAAAGGATTCACCATGTTCACCTTTAGTCTAACTGCCGATAACGTGGATACTGGAGCTATGGAATTGATTAGAGAAGGCGACTTGAGCCTCTGCATGAATCTGAAGGAGCCTTTGCCTGCTGCGGATTTCCCTCAAGGCATCGTCATAATCATATATGGAGAATTTGATAACTTGATTGCCATTGATGCCAACAGAATACCATTCTTTGACTACGCAATATGAATACTAAAGAGATTACAGAAACGATGAAACGATGTAAAGACTTCATTGGGGTATTTGCCAGTGATTGTCTACCAAACATCAAGTCAAGACCTGCCTGCTTTATTGCCAACACAGACCCCGCAGATCAGCCTGGCCAACACTGGGTTGCACTCTATGTTGGTAACAATATAGAATACTTTGACAGTTATGGACTGCCTCCCATTGCTGAATTTGGCAAGTACGATGTTAATAAATACAACCCTTATTGCCTCCAGAACTTTGATACTAACGTTTGTGGAGAATACTGCATCTACTTTCTACTCAAACGATGCCAAGGGCATAGTCTCGAATCTATTGTGGAATACCTGAGAAGGTGTGACAACGACCGGGTTGTAAAGAAGTTTGTGGACAGGATACGAGCAACGTGTGAAGCTGGTGGACAGTGCTGTAAATGCCGATCGTCAACGTTGTGCTTACTGGAAAGCTTGGTAAAGAAATTGCCCTGACGAAGCTGGATGATGTCTACTATCAACCTAAACGATTCAGCGGGGCTATACTGCATGATGGCTGCACATTTCTGATATTCAAGAGTGGATCTTTCAACTGTGTTGGTTCAACTTCAACCTCAGATGCGATAGAAAATGCCCATAAACTTGCAGAAAGGTTGGATGCTAGCTTGGAGAATTATAGGATATGCAACCTTGTATTCTCAAACAAGGCCAAATCAGCTGTGGACTTGGACTCGCTCTATGAATACCTGCGCCCCTACGGTTATGTTATGATGGATCATGAGCTCTTCAGTGGAATCACCTGGAAACTCAATGGAGCTACTGTACGACTATTTCATAATGGCCAGTACTTCATCACTGGACTAAAGACGGAAGAGCATGCACAGCTTGCTGATTGCACTGTGCAACAACTATGTGATGAATTCATGAAGAAGTAATAAAAGGCGCTAAAATCTGACAAGAAACTGACTGACAATGGAATATCAGACGAAACGAGATTATATCTTATCCACTGCCAACTTGAGGTGTGTGGAAGCGGAACTTACAGCAATCAATGGTGACACTGTGGAGTCATCAGATATCAGAGATTTTATGCTGCTCAAGTTCCAAAACTGGACGAATGATGACAAAATGTACTTGCTTATCACGGATGAATGCTACCATATTCTCTTTAAAGGATGGGTCGAGAAGTCAACAGTTGCTGACGTTTGCTCATTTCCAGAAAGAAGGAAGCTGACGGTGCTGGCTATTCACCTTGACTGAATGGACTCATCAAACCTCTTCGGAGGTTCCGCCTGAAGCCACAGCGTGGCGGATGGCTTTATTTCAGACATACATACAGTTTACATAGTTGAACAAGTTTAATTGTTATTCAGTTTCGGCTTCGTTAGTCTTCATCGTTTTGTTGTTTGTTTGTTGTTGTTTGTCGTTTCGCTGGTTGTTGTCGGTGGTGATTCTGGTGGTGTTGTTGTTTCAGGTCTCCGCTTCTTTGTTCCATGTGAATGAATTCGTTTGCAATGTGCCATTAGGAGATCCTGTCTGGCAAACACGCGACCACATTTTATACAGGCAACCGGCAATGACTGCCCATGCTGATCCCTGAGATGGCGCTGGTAGGTATCTGTTCGCAGAAACGTCTGGGGGCAATGTCCGCACTGAATCCTGACCTGAAACAAAAAACTCGACACATGAAATGAGAACTAAAGACAAGACATACCTGCACTCAATCAAAATGTGGTACTATTCAGCACATTACTTTCGAAGTGGAGCACCAATGCATCTTTCCGGCCGAATGTCATTCCACATATGTTGCAGTTGCTCTAAAATAAAACGGGCCGGAGAATGCGGAGTACCCAGGGGGGGAAAAACATCTAATCTTACCTCTAATCCTCTTATCTCTAAACCACTAATCTTCTTATCTCTAAACCACTAATCCTTTTATCTCTAAACCTCAAATCCGCTTATCTCTAAACCTCAAATCCGCTTATCTCTAAACCTCAAGTCCGCTTATCTCTAAACCTCTAATCCTCTTATCTCTAAAACATTAATCCTCTTATCTCTAAACCACTAATCCTCTTATCTCTAAACCACTAATCCTCTTATCTCTAAACCACTAATCCGCTTATCTCTAAACCACTAATCTCACAACCTCTTACCTCAACCTCTAAGCTCAAAAACCTCTGTAAAACTATTACCTGAACATTGGTTTCTCCTTCCATTGTATTGTCACTGCTAGAGCCAAATGATCGTTTTAAAACCGTTTGAAATTTTGAGGCAGGTGCAAACACAGCAGGGAACCCAAGCGTTAAATTTTTAATATGGACAGGTGCAATCACAGCAGGGTGCCATAGTTTTGCAGTGTGTTGTTCGTTATTTCAAATGATGTAGTGTGTTGCGTTTTCTTCTACTTGATGCTATTATACACTTGTCATTTTATTGTAGCTATTATGGCTCTTATTAGCGATGCTTTTTCTTCTACTTCATGCTATTATACACTTGCTATTTTATTGTAGCTATTATGGATCTTGTTTACGATAACTTGGTGCTATTTTGCAATGACATGAGAGCGGAACCGATATTGGATTACCTGGTGGAAATGGGACTATTTACCACAAACGTTGCAGATAAGCTCAGGCTTTGCACGCCTGAACACGACAGAAATTACGAACTGTTAACGACTCTTAATCGCTACGGAGCCAATGCTTCAATTCTACTTAGAGAAGCGCTTCGAACATCAGGACAGAACGACCTTATGATGATTTTGCCGGAACCTGATCAGCCATTGCAGAGAGGTGTGACTTGGAAGATTTATTCCCGCCTAAAGATGATTCAGCAACAAAGTCATAAAACGTTTCAGTCTATGGATGCCGCACGGTTGGATGTTGTATTTGTTCTGGGACCCATGGACTGTGATGCTCGAACTGTGGAATTCACGGAATGGTTGGGAAATCATCCCTGCAAGCGATGGACTGTTCCCGAATGGTTTATAGCACCGTGGAACCATTATGATTGTAGTCATTGAACTTACCGTAACTGTATTTATACCTTGCACTGTAGTCACTTGTAAACCCTGCTGTATACTGCTTGAAATAAAATTTTTCCGCCAGTTCGCCTGGCTTAACATTATCTCTACAACAATCATGGTTCCGGCCATATACAACACGGAGCTTACTTTGCAGAGAAAAACTAAGCTCATATTTGAATTCTGCATGGTCGAAATGCCCTATACACAAATTTTTCCCGTTAAAAATTGACAAGTTTGAAATTTAAGCTTGGGTCAGCCACGGTTCCGGTCACCTACAGCACGGAGCTTAGGTTGCAGAGGAAAACTAAGCTCGTATTTGAATTCTACATGGTCGAAAACCCTATAGATAAGCTTTTCCCATTAAAAATAACGAATTTTCCATTTCAAGCTAGGGTCAGCTATGGTTCCGGTCATGGGTCACTTGCAGCATGGAGCTTAGGTTGTGGAGGAAAACTAAGCTCATATTTGAATTCTACATGCCCAAAAACCCTATAGATAAGCTTTTCCCGTTAAAAATAATGAATTTTCAAATTTAAGCTTGGGTCAGCCATGGTTCCGGTCATGGGTCACTTGCAGCGTGGACCTTACGTTGTAGAGGAAAACTAAGCTCATATTTGAATTCTACATGCCCAAAAACCCTATAAACAAACTTTTCCCGTTAAAAATAGCGAATTTTCAAATTTAAGCTTGGGTCAGCCATGGTTCCGGTCTCCCAGAAGCTACAGTTGAGCCTCTTACACCAGCGCCACATGCACCACATGCACCACATCCTCCTCCTCCTCCCCCAGCGCCACATGCACCACATTCACCACATTCACCACATCCTCCTCCTCCTCCCCCAGCGCCACATGCACCACATTCACCACATTCACCACATCCTCCTCCTCCTCCTCCCCCAAGCAATACGTCTGGTGCGGACCTATTAATGGGAAAAGGAACCGGACTCAAGCGCTCCTGCATATGAGCCACCAAACCCAATTTCCGCACCAAACCACTCCCGCCCATTTCAGGTAAAGGAAATACGTGTCTACAAAGGTAACATAGGGGATGATTTTAAGATAGCTACTGCTGACGGTTGGTATGAACCTGAAAACGCATTCTACCTACCCCCGTTTTTGCGTGGTTACGTTTCTGAGCAATGGGATGATCTCCCTGCAGGTATACAGGTGAGTTGGGAACAAGGAAAGGAGACGTTAACTGAAAATCTATGCACAGGTGAAGTCACAAACGTTCACGTCTCTGACCTTCACAGTCGTAAACAAAGATGAAAAAGTTTACGAGTTTGCGAAAGAAAATCAAAAGATAGCATTAAAAACTTATCCTGATTTCGAGATTGCAGTACGTGACCGCTTGATGAAAGATGTGTTCGTGAACCCCAAAATTAAGACAACTTTTCATGAACCAGGGCCCATCCTCGTTTGAGGATGCTGTCACTAAAGCACGCGAATAGGAGCGTATTTTACATAGTCTAGGGGAGGACAGTTGTCAACCTGTAACTGTGAGGGCTGTACCAAACCATTTAATTTTGAATCACGGTTTATATTAATGGAACAAACCTTCGTAAAATTGCAACAAAATATTAACAAAATCGGTACTAGCAAACAAACAGAAACTAGGGATCAAAATAGAACTAACAATTTAATTACTGGTAGGCATTTTCTAGACCAGAGTTCACGGTTCACTGATGATTGTCCTAAATGTTATTATTGTGGTGCGAGTTGGCCACATCCAGTTGAGGTGTCGTAAGTGAATGACCTAAACTGGCAAAATTCTTTCAAATTCGCTTCTAGGAATAGTCGAAACATTCCCAGAAATGCGACAAGCGGAAGAACAAGCGGAAGGCGGAAGCGACAAGGCGGAAGCGGGTCAGAAAGAGTGAGCTGCGTAATTGAATTAGGTCAGGTAGGTTTTGGCCAAGGTGACGGTTATGATAGAACTTTTTCTGTCTTTACAAGAAAGACAGAAAAATTAAAAATTTTCTGTCTTTAAAAGAAGAGTCTTCACCTATGGCCAGTGACAGCGCCCATCTGGCTCAGCAAGTAGAAGAGCTTAGCCAACAAAACAGACGGTTGATCCAGAGGATCCTTAGTGGTCCGGAATCCAATTCCTATGGAGGTGTTGGCGTCCTCTGGACTGTACCCACTGTTCCAAATAAAGCCCACCTGCAGGAACTGCAGCGGAGGCGGAACTACAGCCTGGGTATCCGACACAGTTACGACGCCGAGAATGGCCATGCGGACAGTGTTGAGGAAACATTCGAAGGAATGGAACTGGAGCGACTTTTCGGGCCCACTCCTTCCAGCCATCCAGGAAGTGTAGAGGTTACAGGTCCAACTGTAAGGATGTCTTGGTGGATACCATGGACACAGCAGAGGTGTCATTGGTTCTCAGCAAAACCTGGAACCGATGCTGCTGATGACGATGGTGTCAGTTTCGTCAGAAGGTACCAAGTGCAAGCCTCTCGGTTTGTTCTTGATGCAGAAGGGCGATAAGCAGTTAAAGCAGTTAAACTTTTCCTATTATTCACAATAGCATCCCAAAGGTGATCCCGACATGTGTTAAGCGTACGAAATTGAAAAAGTTAGGAAAATTTTTATGCTACCAAAAGTTTGAGCGCTGTGTAAGAGCAAATCGGCTACAACAAGCAAGAAAGATCATTTTTATAGAGGCATATAGGCGTCAATTAAAACTTAAAAGATTGTGTAACAAGACTATGATATATATATATTATTTATTTAATACATGTTTTAAAAAATTTGTCTGTCCCAAATGCGATTAACAGACTATCAGATGATTTTTAAAGCAGATGCAGTTTGCCGTTTGTATGTAAACAAAACTCAAGCCGACTAGAAAATTACTAAGAGTACACGGTGATAAGAGTATGCCATTAGACATGCACTTTCAGAGCAAAAAATATACTGTGTTCGCTAATGGATGACCCCCAGTACATCAGATTCTAGTGACCACTACCTCTCCCCCCATCTCTGACAGTCGGTACCTAGTCGAAATGCGGGTACGCTCACTCGCTCTGTTTATATGCTTAAGGTGCTGGTTCGGGTATTTGCTGCCATCTTTGAATGACTGTAGTTTGCCCAATTCTTGGAATTATACGATCATTTTTATACCATTTTAAAGCTTAGAATTTGCTTGTTACAACTAGATAACATGTGTACAGATAAAATACAAGCAAATAAGTCTCATTTTAACTGCTCGACTTGAACATGCAATAACATGCACGAAATTTTTGAACAGATTTCTCGAAGTGTGGGAAAGATAGCGAAAAGCGATTAGTTCAGGTTCAGAGAAACGTATTCCCGAGGCGCATTTTTTCTGAAATTGCTTAATGTTCAAATAAGCTCAAGAGTTTGAGACAAATGAAAACTTTGTCTGATTTTCGTCAAAATGTTCAAGTTTATTATTTCTTTCTCTCGAACAGAAAGATAAAACGCGAAACTATGAAAATAGTCCTCGGCAATTGCCCCAAAAATGCGTATGTGGAGTCGTTTTCTAATTGCTTGCATGACTTGAGAGAAATCCGTGTTCAAAACAATCTGGTTGGTTTTTCAAAATTGTCTATTTTCGTTGCTGTGAATAGGTAAAGATGCCGCAGAGAGCTCTCCTTGGGTATAACATGTGCTGTAGGACTACAAATATGGACAATACTTGACCAACGGACCAGCGATGTTGGCGCTGTCGAAATCTTGCAGTATTTGATTTTTCGAAAAATGGTCATGCTTGGACCTCAAAAATTAATTTTCGCTGCTATCTCTTAAACCGTAGGGGATCGAAGAATACTCTCAAGAGCAAATCTGTAGGTCTTAGGAGAGGATTCTAATGACTACAAGTTTGTCCGTGTAGGGTGATCACAGTGCAAGTTATGGCTAATTAATGCTAATTTCTGCAGAACTCAAATTTTCACGCCGCGACTTTTCCAAAATGTTTCCTAGGCTAAATGATGTGATAGTAGGAAATTTTAATGAATTTCAACGACAATTGCGATTTTAAAGCCTAAAAATACACGAACCCGAACCAGCACCTTAAGGAAGCGGATCGCGATTTTTCGACATCTGCGATTTGACTTATTTTCACAGATTTTGTAGTCTTCATGGGTCCGCAAAAACAAGACAAGTTCGTTTATTGCAAAACTTTTCCTATCATTCACAACACCCTCCAAATGTGACCTCGACATGTGTTAAACATAGGAAAATGAAAACGTTTGGCGGGCTACTTGGCAGGCATAACGCCAACGTGTATGTAAAATTTCATGCCAATAACTTGTATTTTGCGTTCGCTACATACTACAACAGCATGGCGGACACCTACGGGGAAAATGTCAAATTTTCATTTTTAATACAGCCATATTTGATATCAAATTGAATCTGTCGATGGAATATCTTCTTGCATCAAGTCTCTACGAAGCAGTTTGTGAAAGTTTGAGCTAGTTAAAGTTTCGCTCTCGTTTCTTGGCTTGTCATTGTAATTTATGCAGCGATGAATACCTACAGGTAAAAAGTTTAAACTGGTGTATTTTGTCTTGCCGAAGTCTTTCGTCATCGTATGTATGCGATACGTGTTATCCCTCAGTGAGGGATGCTGGTATGTATTAAATTGTAAGGATTTACACTGCAATATCTCTTGATTGGGTTGACGCTGGAATCTAAAAACTTGTCTTACATTTTGGAGGTATATCGAGGCATAGTATAATAAAGTATAAAATGATCGAAATCCGTGTGGTACCCAGCGACCCCCCCCCCGCCCTTAAGGGGGGGGGGGCGACTAAACTTTTGCCCAAACATGTTCCGATTTGATTCATTTTTGGCATGAATATGAAGCATGTGCGTGAGCAAAAAAGTATCAACTCGTTTGTTCTTAGCTGCCTTTCTATGACTCGCTACGCTTCGAACAACCTGGCCGACCTCCCGATTTTGGCGACACCCAATATAATTACATAAAAATTTCTCACAGCTGTTTGGTTCAGTGAAAATGTCTACGCTTTGGCACAGCAAGAGAAGACATATTGGGTAACAAGCACACGGCATTAGCTTTGCTGTAACCCTAATGGTTAGAGAGCAATGCTAGCCCAAACTTGAAGAAATGTCAAAAATTTGGAAAATTTTGGCCGCCGAATCGAATAATTTAAATGGGGTGCAAGCCCGGAAGCTGAAATTTGGTGTGAACGTACACCCCATAGTTCTACAAAATTGTGCCAAATATGAAGGAATTCTGCCGTGGCATTATTGTTATATTCCAGTTGAAACATGAAAATAGTTGCAAAATCCGTCAAAAACGAATTTTTGAAGACTGTCCAATATACACAATATGTATATCAATCGATAGCTTTCATGATGCTGAACAACTTTTCTTCTTGGCGCAATCGCGTATTTGCCACCTATTTCAAGTTATTTTCGAAAAACTGAAGTTTCATCGTTTGAAAGGACCACTGAATTGAGGGATTTTACCTTCAATTTGCCTTTGACTGAGTTTTGAAAATGGATGTATCGGGTAGAACTCAGCCATTTACACGTATTTCGTTGCTTAACAACTGTGTTATGCTGTTTTCTTTTCGTGTGGCAGGCTGTACAGTCGCTAGAAGAATGTACCGGTCAGGCAGTTGACTTGGCATTCAACCGGATACTCAAAGTAACAAACACGCATCCATTTACGAAGGAAACAAGTTTTAATTTATGTTATTGTGGCAGGGTCAGTAAGGCTACATATCAGCACAATTTGAGCCAAATTTGTCAACGTTATCATGCTAGAACACCTTGGAATACTTTTTGAGCCATGCCAAACTGACGTTTTTTCATGTTTCAAGTAGAAAGAATAAAACTATTATGCCACGGCAGAATTCCTTCATATTTGGCACAATTTTGTAGACCTATGGGGTGTATGTTCACACCAAATTTTAGCTTCCAGGATTCTACCAAATTTAAATTATTTGATTCATCGGCCAAAATTTCCCAAATTTTCGACATTTCTTCAGGTTTGGGCTAGCATTGCTCTCTAACCATTAGGGTTACAGCAAAGCTAATGCCGTTTGCATGTTTCCCAATAGGTCTTCTCTTGTTGTGCCAAAGCGTAGACGTTTGTACTGAACCAAACAGCTGTTAGAAATTTTTAAGTATTTATGTTGGGTGCCGCCAAAATCGGGGGGTCGGCCAGGTTTTCGCGGGCGTTGTGGATTATAGGAACCACCTAGAAATCAGAGACTTCACACTATTTTGGCCACGCACATGCTGTACATGCCTGCAGAAAGAATTGAAATCCAACAAACTTTAGGCACCCCCATTTTAGTCGCCCCCCCCCCTTAAGGTGCTGGTTCGGGTATTTGCAGCAAATTTTGAAAGACTGTTATTTGCTCAATTTTTGGAGTTCAACAATAATTTTTATATCATCTTAAAGCTTAGAATGTGCTTGTTACAACTAGGTACAGTATAGCTGTTTCATTTCAACTCTTCGGCTTGAACAACTGATATTTGAACAACGACTTGCAATAACATGAGAACAATTTTTGAACATGGATTTCTCGAAGTGTGGGAAAGCTAACGAAAAGCGACCAGTTCAGGCTTCAAAGGAAACGTCTTCCCGAGGGCTAATTTTTCTGAAATTGTTTAACGAGTAAAGAAGCTCAAGATTTTGAGAAAAACGTAAATTTTTTCCGATTTTCGTCAAAATTTTCAAGTTTGGACGCTTATTTCTCTCGAACTGAAAGTAAAAATGCAAACCCATGAAAAATAGCCCTCGGCAATTGTCTCAAAAATACGTGTGTAAAGCAGTTTTTTAATTGATTGCATGAGTTGAGAGAAATCCGTGTTCAAAACAGTCTAGTTGCGATTTTCAAAATTTCACATTTTTGCTGCTGTGCGCCGGCAGAGATACCGCAGAGAGCTCTCCTTTGGGCGTGAGATGTCCTTTAGGACCACAAATATGGACAATACTTGACCGATGGACCAGCGCTGTTGAAGCTGTCGAAATCTTGCAATATTTGATTTTTCGAAAAATGGCCGGTTTTGGACCTCGAAAATCAATTTTCGCTTTTATCTCTTAAACCTTAAGGAATCGAAGAAAACTCTCAAGAGCAAAGTTGTAGGTCTTGGTGAGAGGATTCGAATGACTATAAGTTCATCCATGTAGGGTGGTCACAGTGCAAGTTATGGCGGAATAAAGCTAATTTCTCCAAAACTCAAATTTTCAAGCCGCGACTTTTCTAACATGTTTTATAGGGTAAATAATGTAATTGTAGCAAATTTGAATAAATTTCAACGACAATTGCGCTTTTAAAGCCCAAAAATACACGAACCCGAACCAGCACCTTAAGGGGGGTATATCTTCGGAGAGCACAAGTTTTTCGCATGCAAGTACGTAACATATCATAGTTTAAACATTAATATAAAGCATTGACAAGAGTGCATAATTGCACTATTATTAAGAAGCAGAGTAAGCCACTAGAGGGCTTCTCATCATTGCATTGCGTAACGGTGCTCCGACCACAATACTCGAATGTTCCCCCGTTAGGTGGGGGATCAACCAGAACGACAAAGCATACCCCCCCTCCGTTTGGTGAGGGAGCAGCCAAAAAAGAGGTCCCCGTTTGGGGGGGTCGCCAGCAGCCAATCAGATTGCAGAAACCCCTCCCCGTTTGGTGGTGGGGGGGTAGTGCAGAGGATTACGGTAGTTTCAGCTCAGTTCCAAAAAGGGTCCCCATTTGGGGGAGGGGTCGCCAGCAGCCAATCAGATTGCAGAAACCCCTCCCCGTTTGGTGGGGGGGGGGTAGTGCAGAGGATTACGGTAGTTTCAGCTCAGTTCCAAAAGGGTCCCCATTTGGGGGGGGGGTCGCTAAAAGTGGTCCCCGTTTGGGGGGGGGGTCGCTCAACCAGGCTAAGTTTGGCTCTTTCTGATTGCCTGTTGGCGACCCCCCCCCAAACGGGGACCTCTTTTAGCGACCCCCCCCCCCCCACATGGGGACCCATTTTGGAATACAACAAAAACTACCGTAATCCTCTGCTCTACCGCCTTCCCTCCCACCAAACGGGGAGGGGTTTCTGCAATCTGATTGGCTGTTGGAGACCCCCCCAAACGGGGACCTCTTTTTGGCTACCCCCACCAAACTATGCTATGGGGTATGCTTTGTCGTTCTGGTCGACCCCCCCCCCCAAAACGGGGGAACATTCGCGTATTGTGGTCGGAGCACCGTTACGCAATGCCAAGAAGAGGAGCCCTCTAGTGGCTTACTCTTCTTCTTAATAATAGTGCAATTATGCACTCTTGTCAATGCCTTATATTAACTTTTAAACTATAATATGTTACGTACTTGCATGCAAAAAACTAGTACTCTCCGAAGATATACCCCCCTTAAGGACGGGGGGGTCGCTGGGTACCACACGGATTTCGATCATTTTATACTTTATTATACTATGCCTCGATATACCTCCAAAAAGTAAGACAAGTTTTTAGATTCCAGCGTCAACCCAATCAAGAGATATTGCAGTGTAAATCCTTACAATTTGATACATACCAGCATCCCTCACTGAGGGATAACACGTATCGCATACATACGATGACGAAAGACTTCGGCAAGACAAAATACATCAGTTTAAAATTTTTACCTGTAGGTATTCATCACTGCATAAATTACAATGACAAGCCAAGAAACGAGAGAGAAACGACGCTTGGAGGATTTGGACAAGCCCTACTGTAATTCACTCCAAACGTTAACTAGCTCAAAGAATATAATAATATATAATATACTAATACTAATACTAATACTATATACTAATATATAGAAGAAATTATGAACTCTTTGCATTGATATATCCCATGACGTCTGCGCTGTGTGGGGTCCCAAACTGAAAAATTCCGTTCATTTTTTTAAATTTTAGGTTGCTCTTTCGGAAGCTCTAAATTTTTTTCTGGGAAACCTACAGACTAAAAACTTTGCACATAGAGTTCTATGGATACGGGTTATGTACACAACAAATGGCAGCTCACAGAAGCTTGTCGTTCGGGAGTACGGTAGCCGCAAACTTTGAAAACTGTAAAATTTTCACTAGGTGACCTGTCCCCGTTTCGAACCTAATCCTCCAAAGTACTCCAAATCTTCTGAATTTCTTACAGAATATAGCCTGGATATAATGTTAAGTATGTGCCGAGTTTGGCGGGTTTAAGCTTTGTAATGGTGTTTTAATGACTGGTTAGTTATGTGGCTAACAGTGAAAAAAATGCTCAAAATCGACATGTGGCAAAACTTTGATGGAATTTATCTCATGGTAGAAGCAATATCGAGACTTGTTGCAATTAGAAAAGTTGTTTAGACTGGTGAGACCTATCGATTGAATACTTTTTGTAGTAATTCGACGATTTTGAAAATTTGCCATTTTTGGCGGGAAGCTAAATTTGTGTCTCTGACAGCAAAAATTGAACCAAATGTATTACTTTTTACTGCAGTGATCAAAACGCTTCAAATTTTGCACACGTATTTATGATATTACGAATCATCTGTGTGCAAAATTTGAGCTCAATCGGATGCATTCAGCGGATCAGGTTTCAAACGAAATATGTCTATTGCCATAATTTGGGGGTGGAATGTATGGTGAATGTCGTGCTGGACCTGCGTGTACTCAATCAAGTGTGCAATGGCGTATACCCAACAATAGTCCCAAGGTTCCTTTATGCTCACTTAGCATTCATTCATTATTCATTCATTCAAAAATTCAAGACATTAGCTCTTAGCTATTCGGAGAAAAATCGAAAAAACTTCGACAACCTCCGCAGGAAAATGCCGTAAGTCAGCAAATTTGCGAGGCTGCTGTGAACGCTATGAAGAACCAAAAGCGTTGAAACTTTTAATTATTTTGAAGGACCCCAGGTACTAATATGTGACATAGTTTGAGCGCAATCAGAAAAATTTTTGTCATTAGTGTATTTGGTATACCCCCCCTTAACGGGGATAATTTTTTCTGGCTAAAACGTTTCGTGAGAAGCTTTTTGAAGTAGAAAATTTTTGAAAAATTGTAGTGTTACTTTATTTGTCATTGCCGTTTGTGTATTTTTGTATTTTTTGTGAAGTGTACAAAAGAACTGCTCCAACTCCAATTCCCACTTTTATTTTTGAAATAGAAAATTTCAAAAATTATCAAAATCCGTATCAATCCAAGTTTTTGTTGTGGATCCTTTCCCTTTAAATTAAGCACGCCTTAATTTGTGTTTACTGAAACATTGCGCACCTTATTACTCTTACTAGTTAGTATATATGTTATATATCAGCTTTACTAACTGTAATCCACACCTAAATTATACTTTAGTTACTTTGCACCTGCTCAGACTAACTTAGGAGTTGCGTGTAAACCTTGGTTTCTTATGATGACTCATCAAACAGCAACCAGAAAGTAATTAATTAATTTCAGTAAGTCT
>JASAND010004741.1:0-14108 GCA_030248195.1 Trissonchulus latispiculum
CGTGCAAACCACCTTTAACAAGGGGGGGTATGGGGGGGGGGTACGGGACCCCTCAAAAATTGGAGGTTCGGTACAAGGGCTAGCAAAATCATGGCCAAGGGACAAGGGACAGTGCCAGAAAAGGCAGGACAAACAAAAAATTAAGGAAAATTTTAGCCAAAAATGGTCAAAATTTTTTTAAAATTCCGAAAAATTTCCAAAAAATCGTGAAAAACTGCTTACTTTACTTTAAAATGACTGTGAAACAGCTAATTTATCGCTAATTTTGCTTAAAATTTGCAAAAATTGTACTTTTTCAAGGAGTTTTTCTGCTTGGACCCTCCCCCCAAATTTGAGATAAGGTACAAGGGCAGGTAAAATTTGGCCTAAAACAGGTACAGGACCCCTCAGGAATCGGTACCCTTGTTAATGTATGGTACAAACACACAAGAAAATTGGAGGAAAAGCAAGAAAAAATTTTTCAAAAATAGTTGAGAGGTCGGGACTGGCAGCCTAATGTAATGCTAGTAGAAGGCGACCTGACTACTAAGCACTACGGATGGGTACTGCGCGCTAGGAAACAGCAGACCTGAAGGAGATGTTGTTCCAGTCGATCTGTAGCAACAACCTCGCCTAAACTCTGGAACAACAGTGGCCCTAACTCAGGAAATATACGAGACAATAAACACAAAATTACGCTCAACCTAGTCTCAGACTGCCAGATTTTCTATCTACCTAACTGCCTACCGAACAATAAATGCTAAGACCTAAGCTACAAATGTTTGGAGACCTTCTTTAATTTTAAAGCCTAACTAAAATATTTTCATAAAATATCAAAATTACTTTCACAGAATTCCAGAGGAAATTACCAAAACAAATTGTCGCACCAATGATTAGAACAAATACTCGACAACTTACTAATTTACCAACAATCAGACATTTTCACCAAGAAAAGGACCATAAATATACTCACAAGAAATAGTCAGAAATGAGGACTGATCTGGCCGGTACGACCAGATCGGGGGACGGTTATATATAGTCAGAGGGGGAAAATCAGAAATATTCGCAAGTGACAGATCAGTAGAGAAACACGGATATACCAGGGATCCTAGCTATAGGGGACAGCAGTAAAAGAAAACAAACGGAAAACTCGCGCATAAAAGAATACGTATATAAAAGTCTCCACTCAAACCCGACCACTTGCTGTGAAAGCTAAACTTAAGACTGACTACTTTTTGTTCTTACATCAGACCACCCCCCTAAATAGCCAATCATGCGAGTATTGATTTTTGAAAGAGGCCTGGAAAGTTTTCATTGGATAAAGGTTCCTATCTAGTTTTGCTAGAGGACAGCGCCGCCTAGCGGCTAAATAAAAACACGTTATAAAGAACTAGTTTAAGGACAAATCTTACTCACATGAATTTCACACCTAACATTTCTAACAAATACACACTCATAAATTTACAAATCAAACACACCAAAACACCCACCCATTACACCCACATAGGGGCGGTGTGAGAGGGGGTCAATTCTTGGGGGGGGGGTCAGCCGATAGCGCGCATAGCATAGTTTTGGCCTTCACTGCATAGAGTGTTAGGCTTGTCATACTCTTATCATTATGTACTCTTGGTATTCCCAATTGGCTGGTAACTCTGATACTATCATAATAAACATTCTATACAATAATTGCTCAAAAAGGGTTCAAATACTCCATTTCAGATTCTGATTAGCACATTCCATCTGAAATAGCAGCTGGTAATCCAACTGAAGATCACAATCCATCATAATTTGTTTAACATTTTTCACTTTGAGTCTTACATTACATATTTGTTTCGTGTCCTGTACTTATGCCTATTTAACTTCTGCCTACACTGTGCAAAACTCAAGACTGTACTTAATTATGCCTATACTAATCCTCCAAAACTCCAGATTGTACTTTATGCATACATTTAGTCTGGAAAAAGTGAAAACTGTCCTTCTGCCTAGTTCCTTCTGCACGCAATTTGCCAGACCCCACCCTCAAAGTTTTGAAAATTTTGCCTCAAAATTAGTAAAAATTCGATATTTTTGCAAAAAATCCAAGTTTTTTCGAATAAATGAGCAAAAATGAAGAAATGTTGTTGATTTTTAGTTGGAAATAACGTTTTTTAGGAACTTTGCGAATTTTTTCTAAATTTTTGACCAAAAATTTTTTAAATTTCGATTTTTCCGGACCCCACCCCACCTCAAAACGGCTGACCCCACCCACCTAACAAAAATGACAAATTTTGGTGACCCCCCAGATTTTCAGTTCTTTGCTACGTATATGTTTGGGATGGGGGGGGGGAGGGGGTGGAGGGACCCCTCCCCCAAAATGAAGGGTCGTCGGACCTTCCCCCTAAAAATTTTTTCTAACTCCTCCCTCCCCCCGAATCGGCCTTCGGTCAACCCCCTTACAATTTTCCACCTCCTACCTAAATTTTTGAAAATTTTTAGCCAACAATTCGAAGTTTTTAAACAAATACCAAAAATACATAGCGAAAAATTGCAAAAATTCGCTTAATTACCCTAAAAAATCTCTAAAAACAGCTGAACATTGAGGCAATTTTTCAGTTTTAACCGATGCTTTGCCGACCTCCCTCAAAAATTTTTCTTACTACCCTCCCCTAAATAGAATTTTTCAGACCCCCTCCCCCTTTTTGCCAGACCCCCTCCCTACATTTTTTCTAACCCCCATCTAAGTAAGTGCCAAATTTTTGAAAATTTTGGGTAAAAATTTAAAAAAATTGGCAACTTCTTGGGTTATGGGAGGTCGGAACGGAATTTATGGGGGGGCGTGCGTTTGATGGGGCTGGGAGGTTGCCGAATGGGGAAGGCCTCCACCACCCCCTCCTCCCGACAGTAGAAATATATATACAAAGCCGGCCCCCCAAATCTGAATAAGTCCAGCGTCCAGGACACAGGTGTTTATATCCATCTCAGATATGTTTGTTTTAATTATTAGGGAATACAGAAAGTGCAGTATCTGGATTAGCCTTCTTCACACCTCATACGTACCAGAGATGTGGTGGCGATGTTCAAATGTCCTGACTTCAGCTAATTTTAAACACGTAAGATGGACGTAGACAGGTGCTCTGTTGCACGAAAACCGGGGTATACCAAACCGGGAAGGGTCAAGACAAAATCTTCGTTACATAAAAAATTGGAAGCTTTTCCACGGTCTAATTTGCGCCAAAAATAGCTACAAATTTCAATTTCCGAAATGGGCGGGGCTCGGACTATCTGGACAGTCGACCGACCCCCTTCGATAAACCCCTGATTTAAGTGTACGACCAATTAAATGTTTCTTGAAATTGTTAAAATATTTTGTCTTTTTTGCTTTTATATATTCCTGTGTTCTTGTGTTAAATCTGCAAATAAAATCAATCGATAGTCGTTAGGTTAATTTAAGTCAATTGTTCGACCAACACTAGAAAATTGATGATTGCTCTTTGTGACTGCCCCCCTCCCCAAAAGTCCGAGGAGCAAGAATTTTTTGGGTGGGGGGGGGGCGAAACTTTTTTAAAATACATGTGCTAAATTTTATAGCATGCACTGTAAAAGTTGATTTTTATTTCAAAAATAAGAAGAATTAGTGTTGAAAAGAGCAAAAATTGAGGATTAAAAATCTTCGGCGAAGCCGGAAAAGTTTTGAAATTTTGACCTTTGAGCGATTTTTTCATGGCAAATTTTGGTACCAAAAAGGCCACCCACTTTGGGGGGAAGGGTGTTTATGGGGGCACTAGAGTTAGCCAAGCGTTAAATAAAGAGTTTTATTTCTTAGAGCTTTTAATTACTGATAATTGATGTCTTTGCCTCCGAAGGCATGCATTTTGTGGTTTTTTATTACAGGCAGTCAAGAGATTCGCCTCCACTGCTGTGGAAATCAAGCCGAGAAGCACGAGTGTTCTCGTGCCTCCGGATACTAATTTTTCACGCCTCTCCAATGGAGTACGAATAGCGACTGAAAATCATGGGGGTTCACTGTGTACGGTGAGCATCGACACATAATATTGCCATAATTATGTATACGTATGTCTGCCACTTTTAAAACATGTTTGCATGGATCTCAGTAAATTGTACATTAAGATTCTTTAATATTTTTCAAGCAGAAGCCTTTGATTTCGACAATATTCGACAAAGGCTTGTGTATTTTGTTGTCTGCATTACGTAGTTGTACGAACGTGTTTTTGTTTTTAATTTCAGATTGGTCTTTGGTTGGATGTCGGGAGTCGATATGAGCGGCCGCAGGAACACGGAGCTAGTCATGTCTTGGAGCATTTGTTCTTTCAGGTTGGATATTTTTTTACTTGTTTCTTCTACAATTTTCTCTACTCCTGCTCAAATGTGACCTCTGATTCTGAGACTTTTTATTTGCTGTTTTGCATTGAGCCGAGATGGCCTAGTGGTCTAGGGCGCTGGTCGATACTTCGGATCTTACGGTTTTCGGCGGTTCGATCACCGCAGGCCACAAAGCTTTCTCGACTCTAGCCAACCCAGCTATCCATCCTTAGCTGGTCAGTAAATGAGTACGACGACGGTGGTAAGGTAACAGGAGTCTGTGTAGAAGGGCCGGGCCCCCTTCCCCGGATGCAGTCATCAGCTAAGGTTGCACTCCTGGCTCTACGGCTGAGAATCCGTGGATGAGCACCGGTACCCCATGTCCTGTGGCAGGACGGAGATTTCTCCTGGGGTAAACCTTTACCTTTACCTTTGTATTTCTTTCAGGGGACCGCTCAGCGTAACAAGGACAAGCTGGCCAGTGATATTGGGAAGTCCACCTATTTGGTGGATGCCTATACCTCCAGAGAACACATGGCCGTCTATGCTGTCTGCTTTACCAAAGATGTTGACGAAGGTACACCAGTGAAGAATGCTTAATAGAGTAATAGAATTGTAGAAGCAGGTTTACTGGTCAAAAGGCTAAAATTAGGTAAACATGACTACTGAAAATTTTTTCTTCTGCACCATTTTTGGATCAGATTTCTGGAGAGACGTGGTCCTACTTTTTTGGGCAGAATGATAAATTTATGGCTCTCTCTAACTAAGTTGAACAGTTCGAAGTCTCTAGCTCTGCTTTGTGCAACTAACCATGGTATTTTGATGTTTTAAATTTCGTTTCGGATTTTGTTTACACTCAATGCGTTTTGTTCCAGTGTTCAAGCTGTTGTCAGAAATTGTGACTAGACCATCATTTTCAAATGAAGCTGTCGAAAATGCCAGAGGCGAAGTTTTGTCTCAATTACAGGTAGGATTGTAAGTTTCTGCTTTTTATTAAAATTCTATAGGCTACAAGATTGACTTCTCAGCATGACAATAAAGACGCTGGATTTTGAGCAATGATGGTTTTTGAGTGAAAATCATTTATGTGATTGAGACTGTTCTTATTTTGAGTGGAAAGTATTTTCCTTAAACCACCTCCATCCTTTTAATTTAGCCGTCGTTTGATACTCACCTTTTATTTTTGTCTGATGTTTTAGAACGCAGAAGATGATCCTAGAGCCATTGTTTCTCACTATCTTCACTCACAGGCCTACATGGGAACACCTTTGTCCGCTCCACCGACTGGACGATATTCTGTTGTTCAGTAAGGCACTGTCGTTGGTTTTTGGTTTTTGTGTCGGACTATGGTGTGCTATTCTGTCTTTGGTTTTTAAAGATTACATCGGTAGCAAACTGCATGCGCTTACATTTCTATTTGGTAGATGTAACCAAGAGAATTCATAATATTTGTGTTCTAAAACTCGAAGCAGGCTTAAAATTCGCTAACACACAGCTTGTGTTTTCGAGCTTATGCACATAAACATAGAGCGAGTGAGCGTTTTGAATGTATAGATTTGCTGGAGGGGGTCTCACTAGAGGGTCAGTGTACCTAGTGGCACACTCTTATATAACTAGCTGTTGCGTATACTTTTCAAATGTCTGTGTTTGTTTTGTTCTGTAGATTATTTTTCATTTTTTGTTTTTCTAGAAATTTATCTGCAACTGATTTGAAGACCTTTCATCAGAACAACTTTCAGGGGCATCGCATTGTTGTTGTCGGCGCCGGAGGTGTGTTTATTTAATAATAGACTGGATCCACCAATGCTGCTAAAGTAATACACGTAATGTGTGTAGAAAATTGTTTTGTTTAGCTTTCCCGCTATACTACTCCAAGTTCTATAAGAACATTTTCCTTATGATAGATGAATTTTTTCTTAAAACTTTGAATTCTGAAAATTTTAAGTTAAAATTTAAACTTAAAAATTTAAACATTTTTGGGGTGTCTGTTTCTCAGTTTTTCGTGTTAATATATTTAATTATTTAGAGTGCTTTATTATTTTTTATTGTTACATCTATTATTACTGGTATATAATCTATTGATTTGTAGACGTTGATCACAGGCGATTGCATGATCTGGCTCAGACACATCTAGGCAACATTTCCAACGAGTATGTGGATGAGATACCAGAGCTGGCTGTCTGTCGATACACTGGAAGCTTTGTAGGTGGTCCTCATTGCTCTAAAGTTTAAACCTTTGTTTGTAGACTTCTCTGGACAAATTCAGATAAAGTGTAGATTCTGCTATTTGACCTATTTACTGTTTTATGATAACACTGACTGTTTGCTGAAACGAGAAGGTTTATACAGCCAATGCTGAATTAATTTTTCGATCGGATTGCCAAATTTGTAGAATTATTAAATTTTGACTTTGTAATGCTAAGAATGAGATTTTTGATCTTATGTGGGAGTTTTTTGTTACTTGAGACCAAAGGTTGTGGTTTCGATCCCCACCTCAAGCCTGAGTTTTTCGGGTTGGATGTGCAGTGGCAACTATGACGTCTTCCAATTCAATCATTACGTTAATCGATGTGTATACGTATATGGTTATTTCAGTTTAGCATGCATAATTTTATTCTTATCGATTTCATTGTTCAAGGTCTATCATCGTGAGGATTCGTGGCCTTACTGTTATGGTATTGTAGCAGCTGAGGCTCCCGGTTGGGACGACGTGGATAAACATCTATCAATGCTTATTGCTGCTCGGGTTAGTTTTGTCGTGGTTGTAGGTTTCAACAAATTATGTTTATGTAATGTCTGACCAAAATTATTTAAGGTGATGCTATCCCCGTATGCAGTGCTGCCTTTTGCAATTTTGGGAGTTGGAAAGAGCTTCAAACATCGTTTCAAAGCTTGTAATCAGGACATTCACATGAGCTTACGAAACTAGCAAATTAGTACAAATTAGCAAAATGTTTCTGGCACAAAATATAGACCACAAAGTTTTGAACTTTGAACTTGACAAAACTAGAATCGGCCAAAAGTTCTTTTTGTGCCATGATAATATCAAGAGTACGATTTAATACATAAGAGTATGGCATATTCTACATATTATGTATTATCAGCCTCACACAACCTCTGCACGCTAACGGCTGACCCCCCCCCCAAATTGGTACCCAGTCGGAACGGCGGAACGCTCACTCGCTTTATGCTTGTGTGCTACATACAGCTCGAAAACAAGCACTACGTGCGCGAGTTTTGTGTCTGTTTAGAGCTTTAGAACACATGCGTAGCGGCAAATCCTTTTTAAGTGTTGTGTCAAATTTGCGGTGGGGGGGGGGGTCGCCGTTAGCGTGTAGAGGATGTGTCACGCTTATAACACATAGAGTATGACAGCTGTTATATTATTCTTATGTATTATGCACTCTTGATAATATGTAGGACATATGGCCCGAGGGATGTTTTTTGGATTTTGTTCAGCAGGTCTTACCGGTCGAGAAAATTGGCCAACTGCTCGAACAGGAAATTTCGAAACTTCGCAACTTCGCGTTGAGTTTTCTTGCTACTCGAAATGAAATGTTTTAGCCCAAACCAAGAAAAACGTCCCTTCGCAGAAGTGCGAATTTCGACTCTGCCAAAAATCTCCGGAATCCGTCAAGTAGTTTTGAGAAATCAATGTTTGAAACAAAATAATCGTAGTTTTGCCAAAATAGTTTTTCAGCCAAATCTCTAGCTTAAAGCAATAATGTCCGGCTAATCGGTTTTCATAAAATGGGGATTTGGACGCTGTATCGAATGAGTATAAATAAGCCAACTTTGTCCTTAGCATGTGGCAATAGTTTTGAATCAACTGATTTCCTCGAAACTGGCCACTTTTTGACCATTTTTTTCGACTTTCTCCGATCTCTCTGATTTTTACTAATTTTTTTGTCCAAACGGTATATTTTAACGAGTTTTAAAATTAAAACCGTGAGTTTTACGGTTGTCGAGTAATTTCTCCTCAAAGTTGAGGTTTCATGTGTTAAACATAGGCAGTGGATAAAGTTTACCCTTTTTCGCGTGCGCCAGAAAAATCTTCCTAGAAAAATAGGCCTAAATTAGAGAGCTGAGCCCCCCGCCCCGAGATCGGGGGGGGGGGTGGGGGTCACCTTATACTAGTTATTTTGACATAAAGGTGATTAGCCAATCAGATGCGTTTTAGTTCAAATGCCTTTAAACACAAAAACCGTAACCGGCTCGAGATTTCGGCCTTAATGTTCCGAGCATCTAACAGGCCAATTACACTAGGACAAGTATAGTGTCATACTGTATCATCTACTCTTGCATTGGCGAAAGAGGCGAAGTGACAAACCTTTTCTGCGTTTAGTCTTTGTTAACCTTCGATTTTCACATATTTAAATGTAATTTCTTTTGAGTTTTGATTTCTGTTTACAGATGTTTGGAAATTGGGACGCCGCCGTGGAACCCTACGAAAGCAGTCCCTTCCGTCTCCCTCAGCGACTGGGAGTTCATCGGCATCTGAGACTCTATGATTCACTCTATTTCCCCTATCTCAAAACCGGTCTCTGGGGAACCTATTTTGTCCTGGAACCCTCAAAGACTGAACAGTTTGGTTCTGATTTGATGCGAGAATGGTAGATATTACATTAAACTTTCTTTTTCATAAAGAAATAATGGAACATGCCTGCCTGCAGTCACTAATGCAAGGCCTTAGTCCAAAACAGGATAGAGCCAACGATCCATTGGCTCTCTCTTGCTTCGGACTAAGGCTTTGACTTATGGCTGCAGGCAAGCGTTTTTCATTATTTCTTTATGATTTATGCTTGTTACTTTTTATTTAATTTATTTTATTTTTATTTAATTTAATTTAATTAACCCCATTTACTTGATTAAACTTTCTTTTGGAACAATCCTGAAATGGAATTGCTCTGTGTTTTTGCTTTTGCGGTGGTGGCAGTGAAGCCTCCCTCTGCACTTGGTAGGCTTCTCCCTGCCAAATGTTTAAGTCATTTGATCAGAAGTTTTAAATCTTCCCATCTTCACCGGAATTTTTTTTATCTAAAACTGTCCAATTTGGTCCCAGAATTTTTGAGCAATTTTCAACGTTATTGCAGCATAATAGTAAATAGAATATGCAACATTATTGACGACGGGAAGAATGTTGTCATTACAGCATTTAAAGACTAGTTTTCCTCTCAGAAAATACTCAGACTGTCTGTGAGTCTGGGTGTTTAACTGAATGATAAGTGAGCGAATGTTTTTTCTTTTAGGAAATATCTGCACAGTCTCTCAAATGATCGTGATCTGGAGTTGGGTAAAAATTTCCTGAAGTCTGAGATTTTGAAGTCATCCGAGTCATCAGTGGGCGCGGCAGATTCTATTGGAAAGTACGTATTTTCTCTCTCATCATTAAGTCCTGAAAAAGGATTACCATAAATAAATTTGACATATTCTGGGATGGGCCAGCTTTATAGTAGACCATTCTCAGTATTTGGCTTTAAAAATACATATCAAGAATAGTGTTTAGATTTAATTCTGATTTAATATAATGTATTTTATTTTCCAGAGATATTCTCCGCTATAATCGTCGACTTTCTGTGCCCTACTTGATTGAAAAGATAGATGTGCGTTTTAGCTTAGTTAATTAATTCAATTAAAAATTTAATTTTTTTCATTTGACTGATTAGAAACCTCTACCTAATGTAAGATATTTTCATTATTTTTGTTGTATTCTGAACTAAAATTGTATGTCCTGATTTTTGTTTTTATTTTTTATTCTTAGAAACTATCATCCAATCAAGTGAAGCATACCATCTTTGAATATTTGGACGACTGCGACCCTGTGATTATCGGATTTGGTAGCTATAAATTTTGACTTTCTTGATTTTTTAAAATGTACATATATACTATTAAGTTTTGCTTTCAGCTCAGCAGGCCCGGGCCCGGCCCCGGAAATTTCTTAACCCCAGAACTCTAGCCCCATGGCTTTACTGAGCAGGAGGATATAAATAGTGCTATTTTATGACAGAAATTCATCACAAACTTATATTTTGACTGAAAGTTAGTTATATCGTAGGCAGCCATACTTCAAATTCAGGGCTACATTTTCTTCTGAGAATCATTGCTCATTGTTGCGGAAGGAGGTAGCCTGCCTTTTTATTTAATTCTGATTTGACGGTTTGTTGTAGGGCAATGTGCTCATCTGGAATTTGATCACTACTGGACCATGAAATGGAAAACGACATGGTGGTTTCAGTGATCCTTTTGATCGTAAAACCTGTGTGACATCTTCCGACCTGTAGAATTTGAATGTGCTATTTAAACTTTGACTGGAGTTATTTGTTGTATGATTTGGCAAAAGTTGTTTGTAAAGTTAGTTAGGGCTGTAGGTTCGTGAATTACCGCCGTTTCGTTTTACCTGCACTGCCACTCCCTCTCCAATTTTGAACTAGGATTTGTCGAACTACAATCTTATACAGATCGACCGATGCTGGTACGGTGTAGTTCCGATGCTATTTGTAGCTATAGTACAGTAGAATTTATTTACTTCTATTTTAGGAGGTATTTATAGTTTCTGTTATTGTCTGTATACGTTCGTGGCTTGTTTTGCTGGTTTCTTGTCAGTAAAATGCAGGCTAAATAAAATCCTGTGTGGCTATTTAATTTGTAGTTCACTAAAGTAGATTAGGTAAACAGTAGGCTGATATAGCTAAATTTTGTTACTTGCCGTTGAGGTAGCTGATTTCTTTAAAACATTTTCATAAGCTTTTAAAATGTTGTTTTCTCGTAAGGCCGATACTTTACGGTTTCTTAAGTAAGCTGCATCATTCGCCCGATTGAACCAACTGTAGCTGAGCTATAGCTTAGGGTTCAAGTTAGGTCGTTGCTCCAATTTAGGTGTTGTCAAGAGAATAACAAACCCTAAACTTCAGCTCAGGGTTAACTTTAACCAATTAGATTCGTTTCTTTAGTCAATGTATCCAATCATCTGCCAAGGTTAGCTGACGACTAATTTAACCTCAAGGTTAGCTCCGAGCTAAGTCTTTACTGCCCTCAACTCTGAGCTCAAGACTACGATTGAAGTAGTGGATCGAATCTCGGGAGGAACACTCAAAACTAAAGTATTTTTAGTAAATATTTTTGTAAAAACTATATATGAAACATGTTCCGAAAAACGAAAGCTGAAATCTTATAAACCTCGAGGTTAACTTGACCTGATTTGGTGCAACGGATTAACTGAGAATTATCAGGTTAACTCCGAGTTAACCTTGAGGTTGACCTTGAGATTCTACACTGCGTTTAGACTATTCTCTTTTATACTATAATTCTAAACTCAGATTATAATTTGTATTTTACGGTTTCTGTTTCTGCTATTGTTTTTCTTGATTCTTTCAATATTTTCCTTATTCAAGAACTCACTTCTCTTTTCATGCAATATGTTTGGGTAGTAAGTTGCACTTTACCGAAATTCATGTATGACTACACCTATCTAACATCGTCTAAAAACTATTTAGCTTAACACCGTGCTAACCCTAATTGTTGTAATCCGGTGATTGATGATTATTTGTAGGTCACACACAGTTACTAGTTTAGTGAAAACTGGGGATGAAAAAAATTAACATTAAGGCTAAAACTATGTCGGGAAACCTCCAAGACCAACACCACCATAGGCTACTTTTAAAGTATTTTAGCAAGTTTGATTGACAGATAGTTCCACGAAAGAGAGATTGTTCCACTTGGGTCAGCGGTATAGGTCAAGTGAGGAAGCTCATGCGTTTTAGGTTGTGGTCCGGTTTGATGCCTCCCTGAAGTGATTCCGTTCCTAGTAACTTCACAGCGGAACAGTTCAAGGAGGGTTGTGTTACCTTTTGAAGAGAAACAGCTTGAAGGCGTGCTCCAAGGTTTGATTGGAATTTCGTGGTTACCACTATGTGCAGAATTATTTTTATTACTTGTCACCTGAAGCTTTCCAATTAATTGAATCTTTAGAAAGTGGGTTAATTCATGGCTTGCTAGGCTGGTCTTTTTAGTTTTGATTTGGTTTATTTTTCAATATTCGGTAGTGGATGATAGAGGAATGAAAGTGTTGAGATGAGAAGTTGTGACTAAAATTTTGAAGTAAATTATTCTCGCGAGGATTTCAAATGTTTAAATAAAAATGTCCGACCCCCCCTTCTCATCACTATTTGATTGACATAGCATTCTACATATTCGTCAAATAGTTATAGCTAGTTTTGAACTGGATTACGAGTGAGTAAACAGTGCGATAAATGCGAACTGAAATCCATACTCTACAATAATTTAATTTTAAAATTTAGAGCTTCAGTCCGGGTTCAGTTAAGTGGAACGACTGATCAATTTACAGTTGGTTTATCTGGAACTTTAGCTGCTGGTTTAACTGAGCTTTACCTCACATTTCTGTTAGGCTAGTACTTTCAGCGATGATTTATTGCTTACATTTTCCCACCGGAAAATATCGGAAAGTGCTTTTACTTCTTAAGTGGCAGGGTTAAGTACCGAAATTTGATTACTTCAGACATTCGTGTCGAACGCCCACAAGCGCAGAAAATAGTTGGTCTCCTTTTATCGTATGTATTCTATTCTTGTGCACACAATTTTTAATAAGAAGGCAAAATTTAGATTTGATATTTGAAAGAAACTAAATCAATTTTAATACAATTTATACCAGCGCCCAGCACTAGTTTTACGTAGACGTTTGATTTTTGAAAATTTCGCAGTGTATTACAGAACGGTGGATTTTTTGATTTGTTATTTTGAATATTGCCATAACAATTTTAAAGGATTAACTGCACGTATATATTATATTAATCAGAAAGGCAAATTTGTTGAACGCTCACACAGACACATCTAATCATATACAATACATATAGTCACTAGCGGCAAATTTTTCGTATATACTCTAATACCAACCAATAACATAATTAAAGGGTTAAAACGAAAATAAATCGGTAAAAGAAAGAATTGGGAACTGTTTCTGCATTTTGACAGAACTTTTAAACAGTACCTTGAGCTTGAAAAAGAGAACCATAAATATATAATTCGCAAATTATATACAATAACCTAGTATTTTTCGCTTAGCTGAGCTTGTAATTTATTTGAAAACAACTGAAAGCTTAAACTCGATTATTTGCACCTCAGTTTACAATGAAACAGTAACCGGTCCAAACCGTATGTCTCTGCAGTGGTAAACAGCCTTTTGTTTATTAAAAATTCATCATTTTCACAGGTTGTTGTTTTTGTGGCTATATTTGCATTTTCCACGCGTACAGTCCGTTTAACTAAATAATATGTTCCCAGATTCAAAACTTTTAATAAAAAATAAAAACTTTTAATTTTGTCTATGGATAAGCGCATATATTTTGACTAAATTTTCTCTTGGAAGTTTTGATGGGAAAACGAGCGGCCGATTGAATTTGTTTCAGACAGGTATAGGTATATGATTTAGGTCATGCGGTTAGAAATTTATTAGTTAGTTCAAAACCAATTATATAATTTCATCAGGCCTTCTGGAATAGAACTACTTTAATTTTCCTTAACTGGCTGACCAGAGTTGAGTAGATATTGAACCACTAATCGACCAACGATCGAAATACCCGAAAGAATGGTTACTTCTTCAAGAGATCTCTACTAGCACTATGGCGAGATGAGCTGAAGCTAGAATTTCACAAAACGTCTGAATTAGTTATGATTAGTTTACCCTATTTAGCCTTGGATCTAAGCATTTAAAATGGCCGATGCTGAATCAGGCTCAAAGCAGTCGGAGCAGGAACAAGCTTTACATTCTAAACTTCTCAATGAGGAGATTAATCCAGGTATATAATCCTTAGAAG
>JASAND010004742.1:0-35403 GCA_030248195.1 Trissonchulus latispiculum
CAATCTTCTCTAAAAGTTCAATAATCACGCGTACAGCAGTTTTCGCTTGTTCAGGATTCATGTTTAGGCCCTTTCCTGGTCGCATGATGCAGTTGCCGTCGTTGTCAGTCTTCCATTCCTTGGTGACGCTGTCTTTCGCACGGTAAAATGAACGTAGATCGACTGTTTGGCATCTTCCAGTGTAAATGAGTCTTCCGAAGATCAGCTTCTGTTCATCGATGGCTACGTACCCTGTCGGTATAGCTACAGGGACAAACTTTGGTTCGTTATCTGGCACTTGGATGACAGTTTGGTCTTCGTCAATTTTGAGCTGTTTCTCAGATGTCGCCATCTTATCTAAATGAAGAAGAGTTTTACCAGTTAAATTCAAAACGTCCCATCCATTTTATTATTCTTGGCGATGGAGTTCATGATAACATTGTCCTATGATTTATCAAATCCGTGCTTTTGTACTGATCTCATTAAAACATTCACTCTGACCAATTCAAACTATAGAGTCTCTCTAGCTAAGCTTGTCATACCATCAAACTACAATAACGTAACTACAGATTTCTGGTTCGAATATTATTCTGTGGTAAAGGCTGTGTGGGTAAAAGCTCTTTTACCAAATACGAAGTGTGACGACAGTACAACACTGTTGGATATTATAAGAAAATGCTTCGCAGTGGATGCAGACAATGTTCAGATTACAGTTAAGAACAATCGTATTTCAATCAAATGTCTGAATGGTTTGAAAATAAGAAATATTTCTTACAAGCTTCAAAAGGTACTGGGGATATCAGCAAGCTCCACAGAGGATGATATTGAAGGCAGCTCAGATGTTGATGTGAAATACTTTTCCAGATGTTTTATGGTGAAATGCTCTTTTCAAGAACCACAACTTTTTAACAGCACAGCTACAAAAATATTATCAATATTTCCTGCAACAGAAAGTAGCAATTGTATTATACATGAACCTGTAATAAGAGATTACTATAAAGTGAAACTTGACTACTGGAATGAAATCGAACTTCGAATCACAGATATGAATGGAGACAACGTTAGCTTTGGTGGCGGTCTGGCTGTGGCTCAGTTGCATTTTATTGGATACTAGAACAAGTACAGATAACACAATATAAGAAAACAAGTATATTTTCATATTTCATTTTATGTTTTTATGGCACTGTGTTATACTAGAGCAATTGACGGTAATACTAAGCAAGCTGTTATTCCAGTTGTGTTTGCTACGAGAAATCTTAAAAAAGAAGACAAAGAAACCAAAGAAGGTAAAGACAAAACAGGCCAAGAAGCCTGTTAAAAAGACTATTAAAAAGACTACAAAGAAACGTACCACTCGTCGACGGAAAAGAAGTCTTGTAAAATGGAACCTACCCCAAAAGCGCCACGTATAAGCCTCGGAGATCCATGCTCCGTACAGTCGTTTACGTGGCAGCACAAAATACCTGTCCAAACAGATGTAACTGGAAGTCAACTGCGAGAGATATCCTTGGTCACCCCACTCCCTCGAACGGATCAGGCCGCATTGGAATTCCGACTGGAAAGAGTTCCTGATAAATGCCTAGAACTTTCATCATTATTTTTAGCAATAAATGTCCAAGTGCTTAATGGGGATCTTACTAATTTAGCTGACGATGCGAAAATATCAGTCTGCAATATGTTTGGATATGCATTATTTTCAGAGATTGAAGTATTTATTTCTGGTCAAAAGGTAACTCCTAATCAAGAATACTTTCCGTATCAGGCGTACCTGCTGGCAATGCTAAATTTCCCAACATCAACAAAGGCTTACCTGCTGAATACCAGCATCTTTGAAAAAGATACCAACTATGCCATGGATAACTGGGATCCTACATTACCTGATGTTGCAGTAAATAAAGGCCTCAAAGAACGAATGGAATACATTGCCAAGTCGAGAACAGCTGACCTCATCATTAGACCTTTCCACGACATCTTCAGTTCTGTTAGAACGTTGCCTTCAGATTGCCCAGTGACGTTTCGATTTCATAGAACAAAACCAACGTTCAGTCTTATCGGTGACGAGTCAAAAGAGTATGCAATAAAAGTCCTATCAGCAAAGCTATATGGAAACTTTTTAGAACCTAGTGCAAACATTATGAGTCTACAAAATCGTTTACTTTCTGCTGGGTCCTTCAGTTTACCTATTCTCCGTCACATCATCAGAACCCAAACAGTTCAGAAAGGATCTAAAACGTTCAGCTACGACGGTGTGTTTCTAGGAAGACTTCAAAGCGAGTTTATACGTTTTTCGTCAAAAGCAGCGCTGTTACATCCCCAGAAACGAGCAAAAACCCATTCAATTTTCTATCTACGCACTGCTCGCGCTTCCAAGTATACAAAAACGATGTTCACCAGTTTACGAACGAAGGTCTTACTCTAGATATCGATAGCAATAACTACAACATGGCTTACTTTTTTCTGCTTCGAGGCATGGACTTTAGCAACAACGACATCGGTATCACGCCTGAAGACTTCTCAAGCGGCTACTTCATTCTCGTTTGTGATCTCACCAGGGACCAAAGTGCCCAATGTCCATATATTTCTCCGCCGGAAGAAGGCAAGGTCAGCATCCGTGCCTGGTTCTCCAAGGAAACAACCGAGAACATTGTTTGCTTCGTAGTGGGAGAATTTGACGTCACACTGACTCTGGACGCTGAAAGACATCCTACAGTCGATGAACTCTAAACCCCCGCGATGCGGGGGAAGGGGGACCGCGCGCGCTCCTCTCCAGCACTTGGAAAACGGGGCCTACGGCCCCCGTTTTCCAAAGTGCTGACCTGTTTACAGCATAGACATTGTATATATAAAAGACAAGTATGATAATAATCACTTCAAATGGACTCTATTGAATGTTCACTGCATATAACCACTCCCACCAGAATAGCCGTTATTGGCAACTCTGGAAGTGGTAAAACAACACTTGTATATAAAATGCTAAATAATCAAGTTGCTTGCTTCGGCAAACAGTTCACAAAGATTTAATTTTTATATGAAGTCGACCAACCATTATACAAGGAAATGAAGGACAAAATACCTGGAATAGAATTCATACAGGGCATTCCTGAAGATATAATTTCCGATTGGACTTACTGGAATGAAGGCAGTGGTTGCATCATCATAGACGATCAGCAATATTCTAGTGGAAACAACGAAACTGTATATAAACTACTGACAATGTACAGCCACCATTACGATATAACTGTGTTTCTTTTGTGGCAATCGCCTTTCCTCAATACTAAATTTTCAACTTGTTTATCCCGTCAGATTAATCACATGTTTCTGTTATCGTGTCGTCGAGATTTGAGAAGTATCAGCACTCTTGGAGGCCAGATGCTGCCTGGTAAAAATAAGGCGTTTATGAATATGTATAATCAAGCTCTACGAGAACGACCCTTTGGTTATTTCTGGATAGATCTTACCCCTACTACACCTCCTCAACTTCAATTTCGCGCATCGTTACCGTGTGAAGAAAAACAAATAGTTTACTTGCCTTAATTTAGCCTCTTGTCCAAAGCATATAAGCAAGTTGTAGTCACATTTCAGACAAATGTCGCAGCCACTCATAGACAACCTTCCACTGATCCGGTTATTGGCATCAGGCGTTAACAAATATCGGTTTCGTGAACTTCTTGAGGAGGCACCTTCTTCATTTTATAAGGCCATCACTGAAATCTGCTATAACATTCTTTACAACGACAACCTAGAGTTGGATAAAACTTTGAGAAAGAAACTTAAACGGAAACTACAGCAGTTGCGTTTGTTATCAGATACCAGTACTACTGATTCAAAGAAAAGGAAAATTTTAGAAACCAACTTACCTTACTTGGAACTGATTTCACAGTCAATCTTACCAGTCTTGAGGCATGTCACATAAACGGTACGTGTTGGTGACGGAAGACCAGGTATCCAGTCAGTCCAAATTTGCAAAAGATGTGCTTAATATTCTGAATGATAGCAGCACAAATGAACAAGAAAAGAAGAAATTGATATCAAATTTGTGTACACCAGAACAAAACCTGAGTTGGGTGCTGGAGTTTATTCCTAAGGCTTATAAGGCAAAAGGTAAACTACTACTTCATTCAATTCAAGGTAAAGTGAAGATATCTGACAATGGTAATTTAATTGCAACCTTTCCAGACGGATCCGAAAAGGAATTTTCTAATGCTATAGATATGATTAAGTTTATCTTACTTCCTTCATTTATGAGGCAGCATAGGCCACCTGATGCTGAAGAATTTAAGCTATTCCTGAATGACGTCAATGTACCTGTATCCGCCTACGGTCATGGTAAATCTACTAAAGAACAGACTTGGATAAAACTGTTTAATGATTAATATGATTATGTAATGTGTTAAATGTAAACAATAAAAGAGTTACAGTATTTCTTTGTTGTTCTTTCTTCTTTAGCCTAAAACAATAAGTTAACAAAGTAGTTTGTAATTAGAAGGCAGAAGGATTAAGATTAATTATTGCAAAAATCAAAATAATGAAAAATAATTACCTTCACAGTCACACTCATCCTCTCCTGGACCAGCCATGTAGAAGAGAAGCTGGAATGCACGATGTCTGGCGCAGTGCTTCGTCGTTGTTGGCAAGGTAAACATATGTTCAGGACATGGCGTAACCATAGCGACAGGCAGCTGACTGAATCTAGGGCAACCGAGACTGCTGGCATCAACCAGTTCTGTCTGTATGCCATTCATGAGCAAACCATTCCTTAGAAGGCTGACTTGAGCGGAACCTTTACTGACAATAATATCTGGTTTTTCAGCGTGGAAGATCTTGGCCATTTGAACCATTGTTTGTTGAAACGTCGGCAGTGAATCGTCTGTAGAATAGTTGACCCCAATGGATTTGAGCTCATGATACACATGCCAATATTGATCATAGTCCAAACTCTCCATGCTGATTGGACCTCGTAACTTACGGAACAGCAACTCTTTTGTAAACTGATCATTCTCTAGCATAAGTGCTGACAGTTCCAAAGCTATAGCACCTATCTTCGGACAATTAATAATAGTGAGACCAATAACTGCAGTTTTAGTCATTCTGAAACTATTCAAAGATACAAGCAGGATACAGTTTATTATAGAAATGACAGCTTAACCCGTGTTTGCAACAGCCAAGCAATAAAGGAATGTGAATACATAAAGATGAACAGCACTCTAAGCCGAGCTTCAGACAGTCTAGACCGTGAGAGCAACAAGCTACATAAGGTCCGAGCAGGTTTAAATGAGACGTAGGATTTTCTGGATTAAAGCAGCCGCAGTTACAGCAAAATCTTGTAAACTTAGCTCCTTGTCGTTGTATTGTATGTCTAGTGTGATTAGCACTACACTGGCTACACCAAATGTGGGTTTTAGCGTGAGCGCAAATGTTGTGAATAGACTGCACTACTTGCAGCTTCCTTGGTTTGGAGTTTACGCATCCACTACACACGTAAAAACCTGGGTTGGTATCTTCGAGGAAGAGTTCTTTCAAATTTTCTGGGTTTGCCTGCTTTGTTGCTTCACTCGAAATTAGCGTGCTGAGCAGAGGGATTTGCCCAGGCTGATTAATAAAGTATCGAACAAGTAGCCTTCTCAATGTGGAGACTTCTTCTTCTGTAAGAGGTCTTGACATATGCTGCCTTAAAGCTTCTGAGGAACCAAATGTTATGTTAATAGCTTCCTGAAACAAAAAGACGAAAGACAGGAAAATGTTTGAAAACATAAACACCGAGTTAATGTTTTATTGTAACTATAATATACCTGTAGAACATCTATGTTCTGCATGGAATCTAAAATACAAGAAAAGTTAGAGTTCAATAAATTCGTGGTATGTTTTCACGGCTTCTTTGTACATAGCCGTCTTCTTCACTCCAAAGAACTTGACCCGTTTAAATGGCTTCAGGCATGACATTATGAAACGCCTCATCATATGGGAGATGGTCAGTGGCCATTCTTCATGTCTAACATAGTACTTTCCTGTTGCCATAAAGTACAGGGTTTGGCCAAACTGGTAAGTAAGCAAATGACCGGCAGGTACTTTTTCTTTTCCGATATATTCAGGTGGCTGAAGTATTATTGGAGAATTTACCATTCCAATATGAACATTTTCCAACACTGTAGAAACCTCAGCTGCACTATTGAAGCAAATGAACTTGGGAATTTTCTTAACAGGATCAATCATAAGATTGGATGGTGACATCCCTCGGTAAATCATACCATGTAGTGACCAAAAACGATGCAGCGAAAGATAAATCTGCACAAGGTAGATTTTAATGTCAGTTTCTGTCATAGGTCCGCGACGTTGTATGAACGAAAACAAAAAACGCTCGTCGGAATTGAATGGATAAAATAGGAAAATCCTCGATCTGGGGTCTTCCAAATAATTTTGACAGACAGCCCAGTCCTGAGGAATCATCACGCAGGGCTCCATTCTGAGTCTTCTGGTCTTAGTGTATTCTAAGGGAACCAAGATACCTTGATCGTTTGAGCGCATATCACAAACAGCCAATGGTACGATTTTAGCCATTGCAATCATCTCACGAACAGCACCATGGTTGTGTTGAATGTATTGTGCCAAGGAAACCAAACATCCTCGGCTTCCTCGAGCAATAGCTGGATGAACTTTGTACACTTGACAACTGCTTTCTGCCTTAACAAATCTAATAACCATGCTAAAACAGAAGAAAGAAAAATGACGTTATGTATTACCGAAGGTTCCAAACATTCACACCCCTGTGGGACTCAATCGATACTTTATTGAATAAACAAACGCTCTGCTTGCTGAGGTACGTCGCATTAGTAGCACCAAGTTGCGTCAGAGTTCGTGTACCAACGTATACAAAAAATAAGTCAAAATAACGTTTTAAGCTATGACTGCAAGATTATTGAATGAAATGTTTTTAAACAATTTAATTCATACGAGGTCTTACATAACATAAAATAAACCACATGGAGATTTGAATTAAAAAAGTTAGTATGTAATACATGTACGCATAAAGTAACTCAACAATTTAATATTCTACTTCAACCCTCATATAAGCAATAACATGGCAAATGTGTAAAGATTGACTACACCAATAAGTCGCTGTATAAATCTTTTACTTAGAAATAATACTTCCTTCATAATCAAAAACAATGTACAACTATACTCCAGCAAAATGTTTGAAAGTTTGTTCAGCTTCTCTGAACAGAGGAGTGTCCTTCACGTCAAAAAATTTCACTCCTTCAGACTGTAAGCAGGACATGATAAATTGGCGCATAGAGGCCGATACTGACAATGGCCACTCTGGCACTCCGTAATAAAATTTTCCTGTAGCCATAAAATACAGAGTTTGACCAAACTGAAAGACTAGGAGCTGACCACAGGGAACTGATTCTATTTCCTGGAATTCCGGCGGGACAAAGGTAAAACTGCTTTTACCTTTTCCAATAAGAGTGTTTTCGGACATTGTGGAATTCTCAATAACGTCGTCGTAGTCCTGAATGCGTGGTACCTTTTCCCCAGGATGAACCATAATTTTAACCGGAAGAAACCCTCGAATTAGCAAACCATAGTCTTTCCACAAGCATTCAAGTGCATGATAAATTTGAACTAGGTAGATCTTTAAATCAGTCTCTGTTAGGCATCCTGTGTCTGCGATAAGCGAGGACAGCGAAACTTCCTCCTTTTGCAGTGGATAAAACAAAAACACTACAGAATGGGGGGTTTCTAAGTATGACTGACACAAACCCCAATCAGTAGCAATTTTGGCAAAGCGTTGATTTGTTAATTTTCTTGTAATAAGGAATTCCTTCGGTACTGTACGCTCATGAGGATCAATGATCATCTCGCAAAGAGATTGTGGAACAATTTTCACCAGAGCTAGCCTCTTCGTTTCTCCTTCATCACTGTAAGCAGCAATAGTAGTCATCCAACTGTGCCAGCGCCGAAAAATGGGTGGTCGAACATGGTAGAAACGTCCACTGTTTTCTGCTTTAATGAGCTGCATCTGAAGCAGAAAACAGAGAAGTAAGATGAGAAAACACAGCCAATAGACTCCTGTCAAAAGAATGAGTGACGAGGGGGACAACTTTGACTAACGCCACCTGCTCTCCTCTGTATCGTCAGAAAATGTGGCAATGGTGTTCATTGAACCAGTGCTACTTCAAACCAAGGGTGGTCGGACCTTATAGGTACGGACACTGTTTTCTGCTTTGATTAACTGCATCTCAAAGCAGAAAACAGAGGATTTCGGTTTGAAGCCAACAAAATCTGGCTCTACATAAGCTAATATAAGAAGTAAAACAGTACTTAAGTGTTTATTACCTTGGTTGTTCTTCTGCGATGATGATGATGATGAGTGGTGGTGGTGGTGGTGGTGGTGATGATGAGTGGTGGTGGTGATGTGATGGCTTCTAATGGAGAAGGCTGAAGCTTGTAAGTCAAGCAAGTGAAGTGATGTGCCTTCTGGAAGGCAGGGTTTATATACCCCTTTTGTGTTTGCTCTTCGGCGACGGCTGATGCAGCATCGCGTGATGGTAGTCATTAAAGCAAACATTTTGATCACCCTGAATTTTTATTTTACAATAGAACAATAGGTGAGAATTTGACAAAATGTGGGGGATAATGGCTGGGCAAACAGGGTAATCTCAAAAAGTCCAAAGTTTTTGGGAAAATTTTTGCGAAAATCGGCTGTTATCGACGGATGATTGACAGCTGAACAAAGTACGATCTGTAAAACCAACAAAACGTAAGTTGTTTTGAACGGAAATTGCATTTTTGAGATAAAAATTGGGTATATAAGGAGCTAAATTCAGTTCAGAGCACCAGTTATTTCGAAGGACAGTTTCCAAGCTACAGCACAATTTCAACACCACATCATCGAAGCCATCACTATTACCACAACCACGTTTATCACTATGAACAAGGGGAAAGGCAGCGAAGAATTAGAGTAAGCTAGTTCTACCTTCTTGCAATGGTCTTGGTATTGTTAAAATAGATTCTATGGTAGGCATAAGTTAATATAGGCAAGATTACATAATGATAAGAGTATGACAAGCCTAACACTCTATGCAGTGAAGGCCAAAACTATGCTATGCGCGCTATCGGCTAACCTCCCCCACGAATTGGCCCCCTCTCACTCCGCCCTATATGGGTACATAGTCCAAAACGGGGGTCACTCACTCGCTTAGCATGTTTTTTTACAATCAAGTGTTAAACATACACGCTTAAACCTCCTCCCCAAATTGGGCCGCTATTAATTTCACCGTGTAATTATGCAAAGCAGTGAGCGACCTCCGTTTGGACCACGTTCCCATATAGTGGCGGTGTGAGATGGGGGGGGGTCAGCCGATAGTGCGCATAGCATAGTTTTAGCCTTCACTGCATAGAGTGTTAGGCTTGTCATACTCTTATGTTCTCTTATTATGTACTCTTGATATAGGCTTCCATTCTGGTTGGTTGGATACTTGCCCCGTGAAAATTTTTGCTGTTTACACAATTTAGCCGTTTTTCGAGAAATTCCAGCATATTCAATTTTGAATAAAAAAATGGCAAATTATAGTTAAATTTTCATAAAGACAAAAACGTTCTACGGACAATTGTTTTGAAAATCTATTCTAAAACCGAACTTTTGACCACGTTTTTTGCTTACCCTTTAGTTATTTTTGTCCTACCCTTCCTTCTATGGTCTACATAGCTACGAGGAAAATCCAACTAATCGAAGGTTACAAGTGAGACAAAAATTAACAAGCATGTCTGGAAATCTTATAATGAATCCAATGTTATCCGTTGATTTCGTTAGTTGGATTTTACTAGTAGCTGTGTTGTCGATACAGTCTGAAATAATACTTTGAAGCAATTTTAATTTCAAAGCAGTAATAGTGTTACAATTTCAGATTTCATGAACCGCAAAGATGGATTGCTATCGCCGTAAATTCCATTGGCTTGAAGGGTTTCGGAGATATACCACTGGAAGGGGCTGCTGCTGCATTAACGTGGTCCGAGATACAAGACCAATTCTGTTCAAAAATTCGAGCACCTTTCCCCTTTTCGCAATTAAAATCAGATCAGAAGAAAGCTGGCTGCTATGCTCTATCGAAATCTGCAACTCCGTGGACATTCAACCAAATAACCCCCACATATGAAGAGTTTCTCAATCGAGTACGGGAAATGATTACTGCGAGTCAACCAACCTATGCAGTAACAAAGGGGTTTACTCAGAAAAAACTGATTGAAAAAGCTTTGTATATGCACGATATTCCAGTTTATGAAGCTTCTGAGTTTGGAATGAAGAGATTTTCAAACAGTTTCATAACAGATGCCTTGGTATGCAACGTTCATTTGGAAGCTGAAGAAACCAAAGCCATCTATTGTTCCGGCCACCGCATTCACCAGATAATTGACTATTGGGTTTGCAACATAAAATATACTGTGTGATGTAATGTTAACTGGTTAATAAATGATTGATATGATGTAGGAAATAGCTACGAAACACTAGACTGCTTTCTTTTGCTACAATGTCCACGTAACTCATTTGCAAAGGAGGGAAATTCGCACAGTATTCCTACTTTGTGACTTAGTGTACCATACCGTTGTGTTTTACTTTATTGGTGGGTTCTGAAGAATACGAGGTTAAATAATACTTGTCTTTCTGTGGTGCTGTGAACGTGGCAACTTGAAATTTAAGTTGTATTAAGTAATCGAAATTGTCTATTTATTTACTGTAGTAACAGACATGCAGGAAAATTGGTATGGATTCAATTGAGTGATAGTCATCTCCAGTAAAGTATCGCATGCTAATGTTACAAAACATTTATCACCTATATGAACAAGCATTTAACTAAACGTTAATTAGAGGCCATACTTCGACAGAGAAATAACCAATATTTCAATTTTTTCCTGTTTGAATAGTCCTTTTCTGCGCATCAGTTTTTTTCATTGGCCCGATTTCTTCCTCCAGTGTAAACTGTTAACATCCTCCTTTTAAGCTGTTTTAATACTTCTCGGTTTACCCTATTGTGTAGAGTAGAATTTAAATATCAGAATGCAACTCTTATGGAAAATTGTGCATTGAAATTAAAAATTTCTGTCTTTATTTAGATCCACGTCACTTTACTAAAACACCTAGTTGTTCGCATTTGTTCAGCCCAGATAACACTCTCCTGAGGTGCTGGTTCGGTTTCGCTTTCTACTAACTCCCAAACATATGCGTATATGTTGGCGAAAAACAAAACCTGGAGCGTTTTTTATTTACTTTATATTATCGTTCGTAAAATTCCTGTTATTGAATTATCCCTATCACATTTTAATTTGCAAATTACAACTGCCAGTAACGTGGTGATATTTCTTAAACCCAATCTTCAGCTGTAAATCCATTTATCCATTCATCCACAGAAGAGCCACACCACTGTTCCATGGCAATTAAAAAAAATTCTTGTAATCAACCTTTCTGGTTCTTCTGCCAGATAATGAGCGATAGCAACCTTGTGGTTGCTTTGATTGGTCTAAAACATTAATTGTGATTAGTCTAAAACATAATGGTATAAAGTGATAATGGTATAAAGCTTTGAGTAGAATCCTTTTTTTTCGATTATATTATTATTTGAAAACATGCTTGCAGTTTGGTTACTACGTTTGAAAGCAGTCAGTGCGTAAAGTATTTTTGAGATAATAAAATGCTTTTACCAGCAGGTTCAGCGGTAATAAAATGCTTTTACCAACAGGTTCAGCGGTAACTAGTGCAATCTGAGCCTCGTCATTATAACATTTCCTGTTGGATAGATTAAAGGATGAAGTCTCCTGGGAATTTTCCACATTCCAAACAAAATAATTGTTAAGATGTACAGCCTTCGCTTCTGAGGGCTGACGAGTTGATTTGTGGCTCCTAGTTGATTGACTTTTGTCGTAACAAAATTTTGTATGTGTACTTTATAATCATAGCGTAACGTAATTGGATCCAACTGCGCCAAAATTTGGTAGGGTATGTTTTCGAGAATGCTAAATTCAGCAAAATAGCATAGCAAAATAGCAATTAGTATTTTTCGAAAAATCGATTTTTATCGATCCCAAGGGGGGGACGGGGCCAAGGGGAACCAAAAGTTTTGTTTCCGATTTCGCTGAAAACTTGCATATAGGGGGTTTTTAGGGGTGCTCAGCACAAATCTGAAGTCTGTTCTTCGATCCGATGTTTCATAGGCTCAGCAGAGGTTTGCAATTTAGCTTAATCTTTAAGCTTATTTTGAGCTAACGAAAAAAACCCAATCGAAAAAGAAACTTCCAGATTCGTGTTCAGTACCCCCGTGAAAACCAGTATATGCAACTTTTTTTGGTTCCCTTGGTTTCCCCGCGGGGGCCGATAAAACCCTCGAAAACATACCCCTACCAAATGTTTGCACAGTCGGAAAAGTTTTAAGAAAGTTATGGATGGGAGATAATCGACTAAAGATCCAAATAAAGGTACTAGCAAGAGTCCATGATTTTCTCCTATATATCAAAAGAAGAGTAAGCCACTAGAGGGCTCCTCTTCTTGGCATTGCGTAACGGTGCTCCGACCACAATACGCGAATGTTCCCCCGTTTTGTGGGGGGGAGGTAGTCGAAAGTGGTCCACGTTTGGTGGGGGGTGGTAGCCAAAAGTGGTCCCCGTTTGGGGGGGGTCGCTGAAAGAGGTCCCCGTTTGGGGGGGAGTCGCTCAAGCAGGCTAAGTTTTGCTCATTCTGATTGGCTGTTGGCGACCCCCCCCAAACGGGGACCACTTTTTGTGACCCCCCCCCCAAACGGGGACCTCTTTCAGCGACCCCTCCCCCAAACGGGGACCCGTTTTCGAATAGAAAGAAAACTACCGTAATCCTCTGCTCTACCGCCCCACCAAACGGAGGGGGGTTTCTGCAATCTGATTGGCTGTTGGCTACCCCCCCCACCAAACTGGGACCTCTTTTCTCCTACCCCCTCCCCACCAAACGGAGGAGGGGGTATGCAATGTCGATTTAGTCGACCCCACCAAAAGGGGGAACATTCGCGTATTGTGGGCGGAGCACCGTTACGCAATGCAGTGAAGAGAAGCCCTCTAGTGGCTTACCCTTCTTCTTAATAATAGTGCAATTATGCACTCTTGGTACTAGCTTGCTCTGGACATCACAAGTCCAGTGTAGTCATGGCATGGGCAAGCATAGGCCTGCTCTTCCTGATCTTTATTCAGATAAGTGACAAAAGATTGAGCAGCGGAATGAAAAGTCATGAAATTTCAGTTTTGGAAAGCAACGAATTTTTGTCTTGTGCAATATTACTATGTTTTGTTTGCTGAGGAAAGTAACATCTGGCCTCATAAGAAATAACAAAGATTTATTTAATAGGATATTTTAAAAGATAATAGTAGTTTGATATCAAAGAAAATAAAAAATATCAAGTGAAATTTTAATGTAAACCTGAGGCTTCTAAGCGCTTAACCGTCCTTTTAACTAGGACAATTTTCGTATTTGAAGAATTAAAAGGTCTAAACAGGAATACTGCCCCTTTTGGGGCCAACTTGTTTCATTTTTTCCAAATATCAGTTGCATGCAGTTGCTACGCAAGGAGCTCTATCCAAAATTTGTTAGTACACTGTGCGATTAGTTTGATGTGGAGATGTTTACAAAGGTTTAGACTGGACTGGGTTCTACTGATATGACACATTTACTGCGAAGTACCAACTCGTGACAGCTGTTGTTTGTCTGGGTTAGTGCACGCACTAATCTGGATTTTTCTTAATTAAGAATAAGAGAATTCCCTTCTCATGTAATCATTTCAAGAATAATAATTAAAATAAGTATTTAAGATAAAATACTATCATGAATTTCTGTCAGAATTATAAGCAATTAAACCAATTAATACAAATAATGCTCATAACTAAAACAGAACAACAGGGGGCACTTCATACTTGCCCTGTTATCAAGTCCAAGGGTACCAATGTGTCACTATTTAAACTTTCAATTTTAAAAGCACAAATGATTAGCTTTTTCCATTTTGTGCTGTCATGGGACGCATCAGACAGGCTGGTTCTGGTGAGCGCTTATTTTTTATATTAATATGGTTGTTTTAGTGATAACATTAGCTCGAATCCTGGAAAACGGACCTATGGAAAGCTTATCTTGAGTAGGTGAATAAGTTATACAACTTAGTGGTTGTTTTATTACTTTTAATAATATTGTTGCAAGAGTTTCTGGGAAAGTTACTCAACAAGAACGAAAAATTCCGAACTATCTGTATCAAACGATTCAGTTTTAGTAAGAGTATAGACATGCTTTAATAACTGAAACTTATAACTAAAACCGCTCTGGGCATTGAAACGTAAGCTGAGATCAAAATTTTAAGCGATGTTTAACCACATGTGAAGTTGAAATACAACTGTCACTGAATTGACACTTCACAATTAGCTGAGACTTGAGATTTGTCTGTCTATTCCCGACTACAGTTCCTTTTTTCAGCGAAACTTCATGGAAGGTGGCAATTTAGCCAAATTTTGAAGCAATAACAGATGTTGGACACAGTAGATACATATATTCCGAAAAAAGGAATTTAAGGGAAATTCACGTGAAGCTAAATTGACCTGAAATTTCAGCAAAATAAAGTTTCTCCTGAAAAATATTCAATGACATGAAACATGTAAAGCTATTTTATAGTGCTAACCGAAATTTAAAACTGAAAAATTAAAATGTTTTATTGGAGCAGCACTATTTCTAATACAAACATCTTAAAGCTTACCAGACCCAGGTTTGATTATCCTTGTCCTACCCATGTGAAATTGCAAAGTACCGCTTGTGCGCTTACAAACTACGGGTTATATACAAAACGTTATCAAAAAGCTGCCTAGATGACCTTTAGATAACAGGGGGCCGTCTTTGTATGCGGGGGGGGGAAGAGGGGGGAGACGCTGTTTAGAAGTGCATTTATGTGTGTGCACTTAAATTGAACCTACCTAGTTTACAAAATAGGAAATTTGCTAACGGAACGAAGAAGTAAAGTAGGAAGTAGTTTTACGTAGGTTGTAGGTTTAGTGAATGTAGGGTGACTGGAACGTAGTCACCGCTACTCGCATTATTTGATTTGTGCAAAAATGACAAGTTTTCAACGAATGAATATAATCATAAATGTACAGCAACTGCCTAACTGTCAAAAATTGACAAAAACCACCCTGAACGGAGACGTCGAAGTTTTGAAGCGGGATTGTTGTTAGAAGTTGTTAGAAGTTGTTAGAATGCTAAAACAACCTATTTTGGAATGTTTCATCAAATTTCATCTTGATATCAGTCGTCAATCAACAATATGTGCCCAAAAGGAATCACCACCTTAAGGTGGTGATTCCTTTCAGGCACGTATTGTTGATTGACGGTCCAAATCAAGATGAAATTTGATGAAACTTTCAAAAATAAGTTCTTTGAGAATACATTCGTGAGATATAGTGGATTTTCTGATTTTGGCGTTGAAAACTTGCATTTTTGCAGATATCAAATAACCCGCCATTTCTTGCGCTACGTAAGCCGTAAAACTAAACTACGGTTGTCGATTTGAAGGTCTCGTCGAGGCCGGTTATCCGTTACATTATAATCTTCTAACTGCTACCCCATACGCTGCTATCATAGAAAATGTAGTTTTTGCAAAAACATTACCAAATTTTTTCCAGCGATTGTGGAGCATTTACTATGCAAGCTAGATGGTTGCCACTTACTGGACGTGTTTTACACTAAATACCCAGGGACCCTTTTTTAGCTGTCCCGATTGCTGCTTTCTAGCTAAAGTGGTCGCTTGCCAAAGTTGGGGGAAAGTAGGCAAAATCCAGGTTGCGCATACATTTTAGCTAATTTCATTATAACGAAGAGCGGTTTCATAATAACTAAAAAAGGGTCCCCAGCTATTTGATAGTGGAATCGAATGATGTGGCCGATGCCTCACGAAAAAATTTACTTTAGTCTGCAAAAAATCTGGAAGATTAAATTACTTCGAAAATGCAGTAAACTAATTTCCAAGAACTAAAGTTAGTTTCGTTGTATTCATTAGAAAGAACAAATGTTAAGCTGCATTGTGATATAAAAATGGCTTCCTAACACCAAGTAATGTTTGAGTAATAATGGTTCAAAGTTTGTGTAGTGCTTTTGTGGTGTTTTTTTGAAACGCTATAACTTTCGCAATTTTGGGAGTTGCAAAGAGCTTTATACATCATTTTAAAGCTTATTATTTGTACATTCACAGGAGCTTACAGAACTGGCAAAATTAACAAAAAATAGCAGAAATTTTTTGACAAGCTGACATCTAACAGGATGAATATAGACCAAAAGTTTTTGAACATCGATTTCTCAAAACTGAAGAATCGGCCACAAGTTCTTTTTGTGCTATGATATGAAGGACATATGGGCCAAGGGACGTTTTTTTGGATTTGGCTCAGTAGGTCTTAACGGTCGAGAAAATCGGCCAAATGCACAGTGACACGAAATTTCGCAACTTCGCATTGAGTTTTCTTGCTACTCAATACGTTTTAGCCCAAACCAAGAAAAACGTCCCTCCGCAGAAGTGCGAACTTCGATTCTGCCGAAAATCTCCGGAATCCGTCGAGTAGTTTTTGAGAAATCGATGTTCGAAACAAAATAATCGCAGTTTTGCCAAAATGGTTTTTCGGCCAAATCTCTAGGTGAAAGCAATAAAGTCCAGCTGATAGGCATTCATAAAATGTGCATTTGGACGATGTATCGATTGAGTATAACTAAGCCAATTTTGTCCTTAACATGTGGCAGTAATTTTGAAAAAACTGATTTCCTCGAAAATGGCCATTTTTGACCATAAAAACAGTTTTTTGATTATACTGACTTAACCACTGGAGATAGCTCAAAGATTGTAAGAGCAAAAATGTTCATTTTCGAGTCGTCTCTCCAGCCATACCAACCAATCCCATGTCTTGTCTACCTACTGGGAGCTTAAGGCCAAAAACCAAAACTTTCTTATCTTTTGGCCTAAGAATACTGGACTGGTCCTAAAATGTTAAAGAGCACGGAAATAGGTTATTTCGTAAGTTTTAGCCCTTTGCGTAAAGGATTATAGCCGTAGGAGTCAAAAATACCCGAAAGGAAACCAGCACCTTAAGGGGGCGCTTGCATTACCGGGAACGGTTCTCCTGAGTTTATTTTCCAACGAATCTATTTCAAACTTTCAGCATAGGTAGCTGGTGTTAAATGCTAACAATATGTAGAATTTGAATGATGCAGTGTTTGGCTTGCGACTTACACAAGAGGGATAAGCTGAAATTTTCAAAACGCTGTCACTCATTAACGGCTGAATGCAATTAGCTCAAATTTGGCACAAATGCGTAAATGAACATAGCGCAGGGGCAATTTTTTCAGTTTTTCGATTTATGCAGTTTTGAGTATTTTATGAATATTCGAAAATTTTGAAATTCAATATCTCACGGAATATACGATTTAAACAAAAACTAAAAAAATTGCCCCTGCGTACCCGTCAAATAAACGTGCATGCAAAATTAGAGCGAGTTTGGTCGAAGCGTTTGTGAGAAAATCAAAATGAAAAATTTCGCACTAATCACGTCTGTTTTTCGCAAATATTATGCTTTTACTAAGTTGCACCGTGTATTTCATAAAATAATAAACAAATCCAACACAAAAGCAACGTGAGAAGCCCTGTAGAATTCATTTCCGAACGATTGGTTTTTACATTGGCATTCGCGTTGGGAATGGTAAACGTAACTTTGTCATATATTCAACCGCCTGTAACTTTTGATTACAAACAACCACGTACAGAAGATATATGCACATCATTGTAACGGGCTTTTTATGCTCTTTCATATAGTGCATTCGACGTTGTTGTTTCCACCTTTAATAAAATTTCGAAATTTTAAGCCATACCGGTAGCTAGCCAAGCACGTGGTCTCCGTTGCCGAAATTTTGTCAAAAGATGCAAAGCCAACCAAAGTAAGTTTAGTTCGGATTTTGTTAAAATTGAGCTATAGGTCTAAATTTTATATCTATAATCCCGGTAATGCAAGCGCCCCCTTAAGCGTTATATATTAAATTTTATTGTGCCGTGTGAAAGAGCACAAAAAGCGCAAAATGAAGTGCATATCTCTTCTGCACGTGGTTTCTATCAAAAGTTACACATGATTTTACATATGGCTGATTTACATTGACCGTTTGCACTAGCAATGTAATGTAAAATTTTAAATTTTAATTTAATTTAATTTAATTTTTGTTTACAACTTTTAAAAATTTCGTAGAAATTGAACTTTCTGTTAAATTTTCAATTAACCGTGACCCCCAGAGGAGTCGATCATATCGCAAGCGAAGAGTCCAAATGTAAAGAAATTGCATAGTCCTTCGGAAACTTCGAACCCAAAATAAAATAATTTGCCTTGTTTTGTTTCCACAGCAATGCGCATTCCTAATTTGATATACTATTAGTCATAAATGTTGCGAACACACACAATCGAAATGATTCCAACGATATATTACTAACAACACTAGGCAGTGCTAACGTCACGGAAGCAGCGCAATTAGTCTTTTCGATCTTGTCCGCCCACCAAGCCTGGGCAGTCTTGAGCTCAAAACGTCTGGTTCTCTCGAAGTGGAGGATGATATCTCCGGCATCCATGTATTTTTATTACAGTATATGCTTCTTTCTTAGTACCAAAGCCCTACTTAGTGAGTAAGGGAGTATCCATAATAGCTGAACATATCATTTATATCAAAAGTTTCAAAAATCGATGCTATTACAGTAATTTGTGTCTGGCTTGTGCTGTCGGTAGGGGAAGAGGAATGATAATCATAGTTTCCTTTAGAAGGGGGGGGGGGTGGGGGTTGGTGGAGGCCCCCCAAAGTTTTCGACCAACTTTACCCCCCCCCCCGATTTTTTGACTTACCCTCTCCCAACTTTTGGCTACCCCCCCCCCCCCCGAACCCCCCCAACAATTTTTGGACCCAAAAAGTTAGCTAAATTTGGCCGAAAAATGGTCATTTTTTGAAAAATTTTTCTAAAATTTTGACCTACAATCGCTTTAAAACGATGGGAAAACGTCTAAAACGTTAAAAATAAGCCTTATTTTGATGAAAAAGGCTAAAGTACAGAAATTTTTTCATTTTTTGGCCATTTTTCGAAATTTCTGAGGTCCGAATTCTGGGGAGGGGGCGTTGGGGCCTGGGGGTACCCCCCATCACATTTCGGAGATCAGCCAAGATGTACCCCCCCAAGACCCAATGTTCCATGGAAACTATGATGATAAACATAGGTTTTGATGTCCCATCCACAGGTGTAAGTCCCGGGGGGGATTGCACAGGAAGAACTTGTTCTGTAAAATCATTGTAAATTTGGTGTAAACTGTAAATTATATAGTACAATTTACAACGTTTTTACAGCGCTGTAAATCCATCGTACTTTTTACCGTGGTATTACAGCGTTTTTACCACTTTGTAAAACTGTTGAAAAACAATTACTATGATTTCACCACGTTTATACAGCAGTGTAAATTTGTAGTAAAAATTGTACCTTGAATTTACCATGAAGTTACTTTGTTGTAAAATAATGGTAAAGAAGTTTTACCATAGTTGTTCGCGTGTAAGAATTGGTATTACAGTTCATTGCGGCTTTCTTTGCCTTTCTAAACGTTTCAAACTGGTTCAAAAATGGCTTTTTTGTTATCTTAATATGTTCCTGCCAAGTGCCAAGGTTTGTTATCTTCCGTAAATGATTTTCATATCGATGCTGATTTAATTTTGGAACATCAAAAGTGGACTTTCTAGACGGCAAGGTATGAAGAACAACAATTTATTTTTGTTTTGTACGTAGTTTATGTATATACGTTACGTATACGAAGCTTTATGTATTATATACTGTAATCCAGGTTTGTTTTGAAAATACGACCTGTTCCGAAATTGTTACTTTTCAAATTGTTCTTCTTTAAGTTAAGTTCTTCGTTAACTAAAAAGTACAGTATATATATATACATTTACTCAGGTGTACCTGGGGGGGTGGATGTGGGGGAACCCTTCCCCCCAAATGGAAAAGTCGCGACCCCACCCTCAAAATTTCCGAAATTTTGACTCAAAATTAGGAAAAATTGGAAATTTTTCGCAAAAATTCCATTTTTTTCGAAAAACTGACCAAATTGGGTGACGGCGCTGGTGCGAAAAGAATACAGAGTAAAAACTCAGAAAACTAATAACGTACGAATATAACTAACTACATTAACTGGTCCAAATTATCCTGAAACTGTTTTAAAACACATTAAAAAGGCTATTTCTTATGTTTTGCTATGCTGGCAAATTAATGTAAATTTGTGGTAAATTTGTGATAAAAAGTTGTAAACTTATGGTAAATTTGTGGTAAAACCAACGTAACAAATATGGCTGGCTTCATTTTACCACATTTTTACCAAACTTTTCCATTGACTATTAGCGTGGTAAAAATGTGGTAAAAGTATAGCAATAACATGAGAAAAGCATGGAACACATAGTGGTAGATTTGTTGTAAAAACGGGATTTTGAATGGTAAAATCGATGTAAAACAGTGTAATATCATGGAAAATTAGAAGATTTCGTGTGCTAAAATTATCGTACCTTGCGCAAGTAAAAACGTGGTAAAAAAGTCATAAATGCCCAATGGCTAAGAACCACTATTTTACCACATTTTTACAATTTATTTTACTACTGTTTTCCTATGAAAAGTTCTCCCTGTGTGGGGGGGGGGGGTGGTACAGCCATAGGAGCCCCCAGCCATTTTTGCTACCCTCCCCCAAAACTCTTTGTGGGGGACGTCCCACCCCCCAAACGGCCAAAAGTTTTTGGGTACATTTTGCAAAATTTTTCAAAAATGTCCAAATTTTGGCTTATAGTGATTATTATTAAGAGAAATACACGCTTTCAACTGTAATATATAATATATATATATATAGCCATGGGGTGAAAAAAAACCCACCCCCTTTTTGGGGGAAAAAACCCACCCGCCTCCTGGGTCACGGGTTGGAGCTAGGATCTCCAAAACATACCAGCAGAAAGCGCGACTCTTTCTAACCTATGTGTGCAAAGATCAGGTCATTTGGTTCACTCCTGCTCATTTTATGACATTTTGAAAATGATACCTACTTTTTGGTCCAACCTTCCAAAAATTTGGCAAAAGTTTGGACCGATGTAACTTTTGACTGGGTTGGGCTAGAAAAGTTTTGCAAATATCTGCAATGATGGCAAGTCTTCCTCTTTGCACACAGCAAAAATTAGACCGATCCGATGCACCGTTAGACTGGCACATTGCCAAACGTGGCGGGGAAAAAAACCCACTTTGGGGGGAAAAACCCACCCAAATTTTTTTGAAAAATTTTTTACCAGCTCAACTGGGAAACAATTCGGGACTGTAGTACGATATTATCGAGGACGCTGCCTCACCCTATGCTGTCAGATTTGGACAATTTTGAATACTTGGGTAGCTAGAGGCATAAAACCCTAAAAGTGCAATTTCGCTGCTGGATGACCCAGCAGAGGTCTAATTGTGACTTTTAATAGCCATTGTACGTAAAAAACCATTCTCTACACGTTAGAATAATAAGTTTTATCAAATTACATCGTTTTTAGCATTTTTCAAAAATTGCCCTATGTTTATGTGTTAAACTTTATGAAACCTGTCCATTTGATGCTGCATTTTCAATGGCACATGAGATCACAAAAAAGCTACCTAGGTCGGGTTTTTTGACTCATACTAACTAAAAAAGAGTTGAATTTTACACAGGAAGTGTCAGAATCGCGCTACGACAATTTTTAGGACCTGTGAGGGGTGGGTTTATTTTCCCCCCATTTGGGTTTTTCCCCCCCCCCCATTGGGTTTTTCCCCCGCTACTTTTTGCATTATACCGGCTTAACGGTACAACCTAGAGAAGTGCAAATGGGCTTAAAAGAAAGTTCTAAGTACGCCAAGTACGATGGTATATAGAGTTCTCAGCTAGCCCTTATAACAAAAAAGTTCCAGCCAAAATCCGAAAAAGTGGGTTTTTTCCCCCCATGGCTATATATATATATATATATATATATATATATATATATATATATATATATATATATATATATATATATATTAGGGATCGACCGGAATTCCGGTTCCGGTACTTTTTGGTTCCGGTTCCGGTTCCGGTTTTTGAAAACGTACCGGAACCGGAACCAATTTTAGCCTATAATCAAAAGCAAAATGTTATTAAAATTTTCAAAAACTTTATCAAACTTCTTTAAAACTTTCTGAAAAACTGCGATTCTCTTATAATATATAACCAGAATATGACTTATTCAAAAATTTTCGCCTGCGGCGCTATTACATTACTTAGAATTTGTAATAATAATGTCTGATGTATCCTTGTTATGAATTTTAATATATTATAAAACAAAAATAATACTTAATTACTCAGATTAGATAGGACAAGACCGCCGATACTTTTAAATTTAAGTAGTGGTAAAGATAACTAATGCTGAGTTGAAATTATTGAAGCCTTGGCGTCGACCTATGCTATTTCAAAATTATAGAGTGCGCTGTGTATAATCAAATGTCAGTTTTAGCTTAAATTGAATCTTTTTAATTGCTTAAATCGAGATTGAACTTTAAATATGATGGACTAAGTTTATTGCTGTTTGTTTAGTAATTAATCCAGTGCGCAGATCAACAGAATTACTAAAAAATTATGAATGGAACAAACAGCAAGGGTTCTTAAAAGTCTTTTGAAGAAACATCATTTAAAATTTTAAAATCCTGATGAAGCTAGCCAAAAGGAAGAAATTTCGTAATTTGTACAATACGGAATTTGTACAAGAACAGTAATTTTCCGAAAAATTTTAATTTTGTCTGAAATACATAGAAAATAAAAGTAAAGTAAAATGGTAATAGATGTCTTTTGTTTTCTAAAAATGTAAATGGCATCATTATATTTTATTTTGCGTTTTGAAAATGCTGCAACTTTTCCTAGAGCTCTAGTAAAGTTAAATGAACTTTTTGATTGTGACTAGAAATAATCAGACAAGCCAGATAAAAACAAAACATGTTTCTGACTTATTTTGCCGAAAGCTGTAAGAGCAGTTTCTGGTGCTTGCGAAAATTTCGTGGAATCAGTTTCTGTCTACTTATTCAGCTTAATTGAAAATTCAGCTTAACTATACGTATATAATTAAGAAATTAAATTTTATTTGCCAGTAAATCTGCTTTAAAAGTCAACTTGCATTCGATTAAATGATTAATCGAAATTCGTATATACAATGTAAAATACAGATCGAATAATATAAATATAGCATATTCATACCGTGTATAAATAATTTTAAATTTTAGTTTTAAAGCTATGTATATATGTAGAAAAGTTTAACTACGTATGCTATAAGACAAAAATCTCTTAATTGCAAATTTCATGTTCGTGCATTGAAGTAAACTATATAAAATATAATTCAAACGTTATTACAATGTTCTAGTAACTAGAAAAAAGCAAAAATTCTACAAAAATTGTCCAAAACGTCAGAAAATTTTTTTCAGTTTTGTAGTGTTAAAGAGCTGGTTCCGGTTCCGGCTAAAAAAAGCCAGTTCCGGTTCCGGTTTTTTGGAGTTCCGGTCGATCCCTAATATATATATATATATATATATATATATACACAATATATGGACTTTCTGACTCATTAGTGACCTTATTTTGGACTTGGAAAAATGTTGGCAATCAAGTTTTCGAGTTTAAAAACAATGTCTAATGTCAAAATTACTTAATATTTAATAGTTGAATGTTCATTGGCATTAGAAACGGCTGAAGCCTGAAAATGCGATTTTTGGCATAAAAATAGAAACATTTTCTTGGGGCAGGGTTAGGGGGGTCTCCAGAGGGTGCCCGCTCCCCCTGGGCTTTTTTCTAAGCGAAAAAGTGGGGTGGGGAGAGTGAGAGTGGGCATTGTGTAAGGCGGGGGGGGGGGTTCTGGGCTTATTCTAGGGATTTTTTTCTTGGGGGGGGGCTTCTTGGGGGGGGGCCCCCCCCCCCCCAAAGGTCCGAGGGGCAAGGAATTTTTGGGGGGGGGGGCGGAAAATTTTTCGAAAATATGCTAAAAATAGCGCTAATTATCTGGCATATACTATAAAAGTTGATTTTCATAGCAAAAATAAGCAGATTTAGTGTTGAAAAGGGAAAAAATTGAGTAAAAATCTCCGGCGAAGCCGGAAAATTTTTGAAAATTTGGGCTTCTGAGCGATTTTTTCAGGGCAAAAGTTGGTACCAAAAGGGGCACCCACTTTTTTGGGGGGGGGGCGATTTTTGGGGGGGGGGACGATTTTTGGGGGGGGGAAGGGTGTTTATGGGGGGGCCCCGCACCCCCCCCCCCCCACTAGCATACGCCCAGGGGTTGGGGGAGATAGCCCCCCAGCCATTTTCTCAAGCCCCCCCCCAAATTTTTGGTGGCGGTGAGCCAACTGGGGGGGGGGGTTGGCGCTGGGTTGGGTATTTTTAGGGTAAATTTTGGAAAATTGGGTAACATTGGGTATTTTTAGGGTAAATTTTGGAAAATTTTTTAAAAATTTTCAAATTTTTGGCTTAACGTGTTTATCATTGCGAGAAATATATACACGTTTTTAGCTGTATTGTGGGCTTTCGGAAAAATTTGCCTAAAAAATTCCGGCGAAGCCGGAAAAATTTGAAAATTTTGACAAAAATTCTTAAAATTTGGCATTTTCTGGGCACCTTATAGTGAGTGCCCAAAAAAGTGGGGGAGGGGTCGAGTGGGGGAGGGGAACCCAAAAAGTGGGGACGCCTCCTCCCCCCCCACTAAAAAAAGCCCAGGCCGGGGCCCCCCCAAAAAAACGTCGGGGGTAGCCCCAACCCCAACTCTCCGTTACACCTATGGTCGGGGCTTGTCCATTGAGGGAGGGGTCCCCCCACCCGTCCCCCAGGTATATACACCTATGGGGATCTATCCCATCCTCCTAAGCCCCGCCAAATTGGGACCTCACAAAATCCGAAAAATGGCCTAAAATGCAAATTTTATGTATTTTAACGATTTTTTCGTCCAAAAAAGGCTTGTTTTTGGCCGTTTTTATTCCGTTAAAACGGAATACCTATAGCCATGGGGGGAAAGGAAAACCCACCCCCTTTTTGGGGGGAAAGACCCACCTGCCCTGGCTTTTTTCTAGGCAAAAATTTCTGGGGGGGGTCCCCCCCAGGTCTGGGAGGGGGCTCGGATTTCTGGGGAGGGGGAAGAAAATTTTTTCAAAAAATGCCTAAAAATAGCTATTTTTTGCTGCTGAGCTAAAAATTAACTATTTTTAACTTAAATTTAAGCTTAAAATAGCTAAAAAATGCTTAAAAATGGGTAAAAATGCGGCGAAGCCGGAAAAATTTTTCAAAATTTACCCTCTAAACCCAATTTTTCCGGGCATTTTAGAGTTCTGGGGGGGGGAGGCCCGAATCCTGGGGGCGGCGATTCTGAGGGGGCCCCCACCCCCCCCCCTGTAGGAAAAAGCCAGCTGCCTCCTGGACCAAGGGTTGGAGCTATGAGCATAGGTGTAACGAGGATTTGGATTGGGGGGGCCCTCCCCTCGGAATTTTGGGGGGGCCGGCCCCCTTTTTAGACCCCCCAACCCAAACCTCTCCCCAAAAATGCTTTCTATTTTTATGCCAAAAAATCGCATTTTCAGCCATTGCTAATGCCAGAAAACCTTCAACCATGAAGTAATTTTGACATTAGACAGGGGTTTTAAACTAGAAAACTTGATTGGCAACATGTTTCCAAGCCTAAAATAAGGTCAATATTGAGTCAGAAAGTCCATAAAACCGTTATTAACGTGTATTACTCGCGATAATAAACACGTTAATACAAAAATTGGGACTTTTTTGAAAAATTTTGCCGAATTTTCCCTAAAACTACCCAATTTTTTGCCAATTTTCGCGCTTCCGGCGCAGCTACCAGTTTTGGGGCGGGGGGGGGCCGGAGGCACCCAAACATTTCTGGGGGGGGGGGGTTGCAAAAATGGCTGGGGGGGTTACCCCACCCCATTATACCTATGGCTATGTATGATCTCCACAACATAGCAGCAGAAAGCGCGACTCTTTCTTACCTACGTCTGCTAAGATCAACTCATTTGGTTCACTCCTGCTCATTTTATGACATTTTGAAAATAACACCTACTTTTTGGTCCAACCATGCCAAAATTTCGCAAAACTTTTGACCGATGTAACTTTTTACGGGGTTGGGCGAGAAAAGTTTTGCAAATATCTGCAATAATGGCAAGTCTTCCTCTTTGCACACAACAAAAATTAGACTAATCCAATTCACCGTTTGCCTGGCACATTGCCTAACGTGGCGGGGAAAAACCCACTTTGGGTTGAAAACCCACCCAAATTTTTTGAAAATTCTTTACCAACTCAACAGGGAAACAATTCGTGGCTATAGTAGTATATATAGTATAGAGGTCGGGGAAAAAAAACGAACCCGCAAGTGGTGGGAAAAAACCAACCCCCCCGTTTGGGCGATGGGGATGAGCTAGCGGGCTCAAATTTGGCGTGCAAGTTGGCAGGGCCCATCCCACCTGACCTACGTACCACATGAAATTTGAGCAAAATCGGACCACTTTTGAGCATTTTTTGACATTTTAAAAATTTTGGCATTTTCGACCCCCCCAAAAGTCATAATTTGCCTATTTTTGAAGGCCTGTAGAAAATTTTCCATAGTAGTTACTAGTTAGATAATAACTTTTAATAGTTTCTATGAGAACAACATGTGCTCTTTCCAAAAATGTCGGTCTCGTCTTCCTGCGACGCTTGGGAAGCTGCCAGCAGAATTTTAAAAAAATGGGAAAATAAAACCAAGGGGTGGGAAAAAACCAATTTTTGCATTTGCTGCCAAACTCCGAAAAATGGTTATTAGTTGCTCGAAAGCCATTCACATAGCAAGTTTAATGCGTTCTTTCACGTGAACAGCTCAAAATTGCATTTGGACTTGGCAATTTTGTGTAAAAGCCTCATTTCTGTGGATCGACTGTTTGGCTCAGCTAAAGTGGTCAAAATGTACTCTGGGACAAAGAAATACGCGAAAAACACTGAAACAACATTTATTTTATTTTATTTCATCGAATTTCAAAAGATTTACAAATTTTTGCATTTTAACATAGAAACTGGCAAATTTGTTGAAACCTAGCCAGTTGATGCTACAAATTTTGATGTTTGATTTTCTCACTTATTATAAGGAATGTCGCAAAAATAACTGCAGATATGAAGTCAGCGACGCCGATTTTACCTGTCGCATGCATAAAATCGCTAATATGAGTTACCCTGCCCGAGTATTGGGGTTGGTTTTTCCCATCGGTTGGTTTTTTCCCGCCATTGGTTTTTACCCCGGCTAATTAACCGTTAATAACTAATTGACGACAGGGCCTAGAGAGGCGATTTATATACCAAAATGACAGTTAGACAGGGCTTGATAAGAAAACAATTTATAGCCGGATTGCTCCACGGAGTAGTTCTGCAGAGTCCAAAAAGTGACTACCTTGGTTTTTTCCCCGACCTCTATACAGTATTATTGAGGACGCTGTCAGATTTGGACAATTTTGAATACCTGGGTAGCTAGAGGTAAAAACCCTAAAAGTGCAATTTCGCTACTGGAGGACCCAGCAGAGGTCTAATTGGGAGTTTTAAGCCAATTGTACTGGCTTATTTTTAGGCAAAAATTTATGGGGGGGGGGGCTTCATGGGGGGGCCCCATCGATGGGGGGGGCTGACCCAAAATGGGGGGCATATTTTGGAAAAAATTTTCGAATTTTTGCGGGTTTTTCGTGTAAAAATGTGTAAAAATCGCTAAAAAATGACTAATTTTAAGTGGTTTTTAGGCTAAAATAGTGAAAATTTCGTTAAAAATCCGGCGCGGCCGGAAAAATTTTTGAAATTTAGGGTAAAAAGGGTAAAATTTGGCAATTTTTGGGGTTATGGGGGGGAGGTCGGAATTTATGGGGGGGGGCATTTCATGGGGGGGGCTCCTCGAATGGGGGGGGAGGTCGCCGAATGGGGGGCGGCCCCCCCCCCACCCCCCCCCCCAGTAAAAATAAGCCAGATTGTACGTAAAAAACCATTCTCTACACGATTGACTAATAAGTTTTATCAGATTACATCGTTTTAGCGTTTTTCAAAAATTGCTCTGTGTTTATGTGTTAAACTTTATGAAACTTGTCCGGTTGATGCTGCATTTTCAATGGCACATGAAATCTCAAAAAGGTACCTAGATCGGGTTTTTTGATTTATACAAGCAAAAAAGAGTTGAATTTTACACCAGAAGTGTCAGAATAGCGTTACCACAATTTTTGAGACCTGTGAGGGGTGGGTTTTCCCCCCGCTACTTTTTGCATTATACCGGCCTAACGGTACAACCGGGGTAGGGTAAGTCAAAAATTTTGGGGGGAGTCTCCCCAACCCTCCCTGGTGAAATTATGACTGAGATTTGGGGTGGAACTTTTTTGGGGGGCCGCCTCTGGCTGGAGCATAGGTGTAACGGGGATTTTGGGTGGGGGCCCCCTCCCCCGCAATTTTGGGGGCCCTTTTAGACCCCCCCCCCACGAACCCCGCAAACCTCCCCCAAAACATTTTTCAATTTTTATGTCAAAAATCGCATTTTTAGCCATTGCTAATGTCGAAAAACATGAAATCATTAAATAATTTTAACAGACAGTATTTAATCTCGAAAACTTGATTGCCAACATGTTTCTGAGTCCAGAATAAGGTCAATATTGAGATTAGAAGTGCATAAAACTGTTATGAACGTGTATTTCTCGCGATATTAAACACGTTAATACAAAATTTGGACTTTTTTGAAAGCTGTTGCAAAATTTACCCTAAAAATACCCAAGTCTTGGCCAATACTATTTTCTATTTTTTCTTCTACTTTTTATGCCAAAAATCGCATTCTCAGCCGTTTCTAGTGCGAAACAACATTTAATTCAACCATGAAGTGATTTTCTCATACAGTGGTTCTACAGTAAAGTCGAAAACATGTTCCCATGATTGCCAGCATGTTTCCAAGTCTAAAATAAGGTCAATATACCATTTATTGATACCTTTTGTTGATTGTCAGCCCATAGCGGCTGATTTAGGAGGTGGCGGTGGACGGCTCTTCTGAAGGTTACGTATATGTATATATATAGTCAAGCGGGAAAAACCCACTTTTTCTTTCTTGGACTAGAACTTTCGACTGGTTTGTGCTAGCACGACTTTGATATATACGATATTTAATTAGGGTTTGCCCTAAGCTTTCGAATGAGGTACGTATTTGTCTCTCTAGGCCCTGCCGTTATGGAGAAATTAAAGTTTTCCGTGTCGGGAAAAAACCCATCGGCGGGAAAAAAACCTACCCTGAGTTTTTGCTGGAAGCGTGCCAGAACAATTTTGACGGTGCCATTCGAAAGCGCGGGTTGTTTTTAGTAGGTCTACATCGAAAAATACCAACATTTTTGAGAACTTTCTGCAAAATTGAATTTTGAAAAATTTGTGTGTTTAACACGTATCATAGGGGTCGCGGCAGCGACCCCTATAATATGTGTGAAAAGTGGCTGGAGACAGTGTAAAATAAGCTGCGCAAAAGCTGCGCAAAATCCTGCGCAGATCCTGCGCAGATTTCATGCGCGAATTGTAGAGCACATCGAGTTTAGTATGTCTGTGAAGTTTCAGCCCCGTATCACTGGCTTATCCCTTGGCAATTTTTTATGGGGGGGGGGCTTCATGGGGGGGGGCCCCCCCATCGAGGGGGGGGGGGGCACCCAAAAAGGGGGGGGGATATTTTAGAAATTTTTTTCGAATTTTTGTGGGTTTTTTGCGTACTAACTGCTAAAAATCGCTAAAAAATGACTAATTTTAGGTGTTTTTTAAGCTAAAATAGCGAAAATTTAGTCAAAAATCCGGCGAAGCCGGAAAATTTTTTGAGAATTTAGGGTAAAAATGGTAAAATTTGGCAATTTTTGGGGTTATGGGGGGGGGGGAGGTCGGGATTTTTTGGGGGGGCTTTTCATGGGGGGGCTCCTCGAATGGGGGGGGAGGTCGCCGAATGGGGGGCGGCCCCCCCCCCCCCCCCCACTAGGGATAAGCCAGTATCACTTACCGTTAAAAAGTTGCGCCCCGGACCGGTTATGGCGGCGATGTTTTTTTTCCGGTTTCTCCTATTTGATGGTTGTATTGTACATAATGTTCGCCGCTTTCACGTTATCTGCAGCGGTGGGCCAACCTAAAGGGCTATGGGGTCTAGTAGTACCCTCTAAAGAATTTAAGAATCACTACTTTTTTGCGCCGCAGCTGCGCCACAGCGCCGCAGTGGCGCCGCAAAGTCGGCTCATAGCGAAAAGTGACCATTTTTGTGGTCGTCGCTCAGGTCGAGCATTACGAGCTGGAGCTGATTTCTTTTTATATTCAGAAATTACATATATTGAACTAACTAACGGTCCAGGTTGCGTTTCTCTATCACTTCCCTAGCGACCACAGTGGCCCGTCAAAAATGGCGAAAATTCGAAAAATGAAAAATCGAAATTTCTCGCTATCTATTTAACTTTGAAAGCTCAAACCTTCCATACAATGGTTTTCTGGCACGGAGAATCGATTCCCACAGTCAATTTTACCGTCAGACCCACCCATCTTGCTGGACTGGTTCCACTTTGCCGTCAGGAGGGTCAAGTCGGAAACCGCTTCCTGGAGGTCCATAGTAGGCTTTACCTGGCCTCTCAAAACTTCGTCTATAGGTGTTTTCTGGTGCGCCCAGCTCATTCCCGGTGTCCTTTTTGCCGTAGGACTCATCCATCTTGCTGTGCTGGTTCCACTTTGCCGTCTGTAGGGTCATGTCGGCAACCGCTTCCTGGAGGTCCATACTAGGCTCTACTTGGCGTCTCAAAACTTTGTCCATAGGGGTTTTCTGGTGCGCCCAGCTCATTCCCGGTATCCGTTTTGCCGTCCGACGCACCTATTTTGCTGGGCTGGTTCCACTTTGCCGTCGGGAGGGTCAAGTCGGAAACCGCTTCCTGGAGGTCCATAGTAGGCTTTACCTGGCCTCCGAAAACTTTGTCTATAGGGGTTTTCTGGTGCGCCCAGCTAATTCCCGGTATCCGTTTTGCCGTCCGACGTACCTATTTTGCTGTGCTGGTTCCACTTTGCCGTCTGTAGGGTCATGTAGGCAACCGCTTCCTGGAGGTCCATACTAGGCAAGGCCGCACCCAGGGGGGAGTTCAAGGGGTCTAGACCCCCCCCTTTTGGGATGACTAAATGGAAAATTTTTGCTATTTTTATGGCAAAAACAGCTATTTTTAAAAAATTTTTGCGCCTTCGGCGCGATAATTTACAAATTAACGTCCAATGTACTGTTTTTGGGCAAAAATGCAAAAAATTTTCAAGTTCTGGGGGCACCCCCCTGTGCATTTTACCTTGGACACCCCCTTTTCAAAATCCTGGGTGCGGGCCTGATACTAGGCTCTACTTGGCGTCTCAAAACTTTGTCCATAGGGGTTTTCTGGTGCGCCCAGCTAATTCCCGGTATCCGTTTTGCCGTCCGACGTACCTATTTTGCTGTGCTAGTTCCACTTTGCCGTCGGGAGGGTCAGTCGGGTGGAGGGGGTCAAGTGGTCGAAATTAAAATTTTTCAAAAGTGGTCAAATTTGGTATCAAATGAAAGCTCTAAGTGAGCTGAGCAACTTTTGTCATAGAACTGCGTACCCAAAGTGGCTGTAGAGTGCTGTGGTGGGGTGGGGTGGGGACTTAGGCTATTTTGGGTCAAAAATAAAATTTTTCAAAAGTGGTCAAATTTGGTATCAAATGAAAGCTCTAAGTGAGCTGAGCAACTTTTGTCATAGAACTGCGTACCCAAAGTGGCTGTAGAGTGCTGTCGTGGGGTGGGGTGGGTACTTAGGCGATTTTCGGTCAAAACTAAAATTTTTCAAAAGTGGTCAAACTTGGTATCAAATGAAAGCTCTAAGTGAGCTGAGCAACTTTTGTCATAGAACTGCGTACCCAAAGTGGCTGTAGAGTGCTGTCGTGGGGTGGGGTGGGTACTTAGGCGATTTTGGGTCAAAACTAAACTTTTTCAAAAGTGGTCAAACTTGGTATAGCCCTAAGTGAGCTGAGCAACTTTTGTCATAGAACTGCGCACCCAAAGTGGCTGTAGAGTGCTGTGGTGGGGTGGGGTGGGGACTTAAACGATTTTGGGTCAAAAATAAAATTTTTCAAAAGTGGTCAAATTTGGTATCAAATGAAAGCCCTAAGTGAACTGAGCAACTTTTGACATGGAACCATCCACCAATATTTGCTGTGCCAAATAACGTCACGTGCCTATGAAACTTTTGTCTTTACTTCTTCAATCGGAATTTAAGGATATACCTATTTATATTTATTATATATTTAAAGTCTGGAATCCTTACCTACATAAAGATAAAGACCTGCTAGAGCGGGTCCAAAAGTTGTTTACGAGAAAACTTCCTGGTTTTTCGGATAAATGCTATCAAGAAAGACTCAGCATTTTAAAATTACAATCAGTTGAAGTAAGGAGAATTCATCGTGATTTAGTAATGGCTTACAAAATAATTAATGGCAGAGTGGGACTAAATCCTGAAGAATTTTTTTGTTTTCGAGCAGGATCGTCAACTCGAGGGCATCAACTAAAACTTATGAATAACCACTGTCGTTTGGATCTACGTAAATATTGTTTTAGTGAACGTGTTGTCAAATATTGGAATAGTTTACCAACAGAAGCAGTATCGACAGACTCTCTTTCACTCTTTAAAAAGATTGTAAAAAATCTAAATTTTACTGAAACTCCTAGTGGTCGCGTGGTATGTAGCCGCTAGCGGCCCAACGCGATCACTGTCAGTTGCTTTATTTAATGATTGTTTCCTCATTTGTTTGTTGTATGAATTTTTGAAATTCTCTTGCAAATGTTACTTTAGCTATGTATATATGCCTAACTTGATGGCTGGCAAAATAAACCTAACTAACTAAACTAAAAAGGATATTTGAAGGATATATATACGATACAGCCAACACACACACATATTATCCTCTTTTGTGCGGAGCATTTTTGTTACTTGTATATATATATAAACATAGGCAAATTTTGGAAATTTTTAAAAATTGCTTATTTTCGGCAGTTTAAGCATCCTATAGTGTAGACAACGCGTTTTTCTTGTATTTAGAGCCAAACTAGACCCATTTTAAGGCAAAAATAAGCATTTTTGGTCAAAATTGAATTTTTGGCTTGAAATGGCACCATGTCCGATTTCGACCCCCTGGAGCACCCACAACAGAACAAACCCAGGTAAAACCTATACCAGTTTTAATCTACAGGCTCTATTAAACAAATGTATGTATTAGTTTGACCTTTCCTGCTAACTGTTAGAAAAATATTTAATTTTGGAAAGTGGGTTTTTCCCCGCCAACTCTAGGTCACCCCCAGGTCGCACCGGAGGGGTCAGAGCAGCATGGCATATATCATCGTGAAGCGCAACACTTACCCTACCACGTACATATAATCCGTTTTGGTCTAGGTCTTTCCAGTATATATATACTTCAGATTGGCCCGGCAAAGTTTGTCAAATTTTGGCACTTGGACGGACCAAAATTTTCGAAAATTTCAAAGTCCCAAAAAATTTGCAAGGAAGCAGCGAGAGCGGCATGCTGCCACCACCCCTCCCGAAATTCGGACCTCAGAAATTTCGAAAAATGGCCAAAAATGCAAGATTTTCTGTATTATTTTGTGGTCGTCGCTCACGTCGAACGTTACTATCTGGAGCTGATTTCTTTTTATATCCAGAAGTTAAAAATATTGAACTAACTAATGGTCCAGGTTGCGCTTTTCTATCACGTCCCTAGCGACCACAATGGCCCGTCGAAAATTGCGAAAATTTGAAAAATGAAAAACCGAAATTTCTCGCTATCTATTCAACTTTGAAAGCTCAAATCTTCCATAATACGTCTTTCTGGCTCGGAGAATCGATTCCCGCAGTCAGTTTTACCGTCGGACCCATCCATCTTGCTGGGCTGGTTCCACTTTGCCGTCGGGAGGGTCATGTCGAAAACCGCTTCCTGGAGGTCCATAGTAGGCTCTACCTGACCTCTCAAAACTTTGTCTATAATGATTTTCTGGTGTGCCCAGCTCATTCCCGGTATCCGTTTTACTGTCTGACCCACCCATGATATTGCTGGGCTGATTCCACTTTGCCGTCGGGAGGGTCAACTCAGAAACCGCTTCCTGGAGGTCCATAGTAGGCTCTACCTGGCCTCTCAAAACTTTGTCTATAGGGGTTTTCTGGTGTGCCCAGCTCATTGCCGGTATCCGTTTTACCGTCTGACCTACCCAACTCGCTGGGGTGGTTCCACTTTGCCGTCGGGAGGGTCAACTCGGAAACCGCTTCCTGGAGGTCCATAGTAGGCTCCACCTGGCCTTTGTCTATAGGGTTTTCTGGTGTGCCCAGCTCATTCCCGGTTTCCGGTTTCTTTTTGCCGTCTGACGTACCTATCTTGGTCTGCCTATACAGTCCCATATGCCTACAGTCCCATATGCCTATACAGTCCCAAATGGAAGCGCTGCTTAGAATATTGAAGGCTACACTAACACTATTGCCCATACGAAACAGAAGTAAAAATAGAAATATAGATTATGTTTGCGCCGAAGGCCGAAAAACTTAAAAATTATGCTTAAAATCTGTAAAAATTTGCTCCTACAGGTGAAAATTTGAGTGTGCTTTTTAGTGTGTTTTTTAAAATTTTGTGTGTTTTTCTAAAAAAAAGAGTGCGAAAACACAAAAAACACAAAAACAGTGATTTAGAGCACTTTCTTTGTTAAGCTACATATGAGCTACATATGTACATATGAGCTATGGGTTTAGTCATTTTCGGAATAAATTACAGGTTAGTTTATTTGAATTTGCCACATCTGCAAGACCAAAGACAGGAACTTTTATTTCAGGGAAATGAAATAATCAATATATATATATATATACATAATGCATAATATATATATATATATATATATATATATACAAGTAGGAAAAATGCTCCTTGCAGTCGCATGTAAAATGCAATAAACATAACTCATTCCGCACAAAGAGCTGAACTAAACAATGTGACGGTGCAATGCAATGTAGTCTTCGGTGTACTGAATGCAATGGATATGAACAATCGTTATGCCAAACAGAATCAATCAACCGCGTCCTTAAAATAATGTGCCTAAACACAATATATGCTGTACGTATATCAATTCTCCACCATGACAGCGTAGTACACGTGAACGTTCATAGATTGCAACATGATAAATTTTGTTCAACCTCAATTGATCACATCTTCAGTACATACTAAGGTTAGCATAATGCGTATTTCATGCATTCAGCTGTGCGCAGATGTGTGAAGGTCTGTTGATTCCTGACATTGTTCGTGACAACGCAT
>JASAND010004743.1:0-24531 GCA_030248195.1 Trissonchulus latispiculum
AGTATGGACAAATTAAAATATGATGAATTTTTTGAACCTTCTGAATTGAAATTTGAGAGCAACGACTCTTCTATTCAAGTTATGCCTGCTATGGTCAATTTGAGACAAAGGCTAATTCCAGTTTTAATGAAAAATAAAACAGGTCAGCCGCTGACCGTTTACGAAAATTCTACACTGGGAAATGTTACACCTCAAAATGAACTTAGGAGAGGTCAAATTATGCGTGAGTATAAGCCACTTGTCAATGAACATGGTGAGACAGTCTGTCTCAGAAGCTCATTCAAGTCTAATTACGCTCGGGGCACCAATGGAAACCAAAATTTCAACATTAACATCTGTAAACTCAATCGTCCGTGTAAATTGAATGATCTCCCAGAGGCCATGCGCGAAATTTCTTTCGACAAGGAAAATATGAGCGAGAATGAAATTGGACAATTTTTAGGACTTCTAAACATGAATAAAGCTTGTTTTTCTCAGCATCCGTTTGATATCGGAAAATGCACCATTTTTAAAGCACATATTAACACTGGTGAGTCAAAACCTATCTATGCAACTCCTTACAGGCTACCCGTACATTTGAGACAACCGTTATTGGAGGAACTTACTGAGATGCTAAAGTATGGGTTAATCAGGCGTTCAACTAGCCCTTGGAGTTCACCCATGATTTATGTTCCTAAACCCGGGGGTAAATTGCGACTCTGCGTAGACTTCCGAAAAGTTAATAAGATTAGTGATCCGGACGTTTATCCTATCCCGCGCATAGATGACAATGACATCTTTGAAAGGAGCTAAATATTTTTCCACTATCGATCTGAGCAAAGGTTTTAACCAAATTGAACTAGACGAGGAATCCAAAGCGAAGGCTAGCTTTAACACTTTTCATGGTCAGTTTGAATATAATGTTTTACCCTTTGGACTGAAATGCGCACCGGGAAACTTTCAGCGTTGCATGGAAAGAATTTTGGGGGATTTGCAATGGAAAAAGTGCATCATCTATATCGATGACATCCTGATCTTCTCTAAAACTTTTGAGGAACACTTAGAAATTATGCAGGAGGTTTTTGATCGATTGCGTGCAGCGGACCTGAAAATGAATCCCGGAAAATGTCATTTTTTGAAGAAATCAGTTACATATCTCGGTCATATAATCTCTGAACAGGGAGTTGAGCCGCTAAAGGAACGAATTCAGGCCATTCACGATTTGGCCGTGCCTAAAAACATTAAGGATGTAGAAAGTTTTTTGGGTATGTGTGCCTACTATGCTAAATTTATCAAGGGTTTCGCGCATTTAGCTGCACCACTTTACTCGCTAAAAAAGAAAGGGGTCCGTTTTGTTTGGAACAACACGCATCAACAGTCCTTTGATTTACTTAAGAAAAGTTTAGTCGAAGCTCCCGTGCTTGCACATCCTGATTTAGCCAAGGCATTCATTTTGCACACCGATGCATCCGATCTCGGGTTAGGAGCAGTCTTGTCCCAAGAACAGGACGATGGTAAGTACCATCCTGTCGCCTACGCAGCCCGATCATTAAAGAAATATGAGCGAAATTACTCCACACATGATAAGGAATGCTTAGCTATGAAATTTGGTATTGAACATTTTCGTCACTATCTATATGGAGGTCCTCCTTTCACTTTATTTACCGATCATTCTGCTTTGAGATGGTTAATGAAACATCCCCCACGAAATTCTCGCCTAGCCAGATGGCAGATGACCTTTTCAGAGTATGACTTTGAAATCAAACATAGGAATAACCCCCAATTTCGAAACGCTGATGGACTGTCACGAAATCCACTTTTTGCAGATATTGTTAAAGGCCTACTCGGAGACGAAAAGGAGAATGATCGGAAATTCGTTCAGGTTTATCAGGAGGAAAGTGAAGAGCTAGTTGCTCGCATAAATTCCGTGGTTGTTCGAAATGGAGCCCAGAGGGCTCGAGACCCTAATGTCTCAGTAGTTAACAAATTACGCGTTAGGAAGGGTATAACCACTGTCCGGTCCAAAGTTTCAAAAATCTCTCAACCCTCTAGCTCTAGTAGTTCGGACGAAGAGAAGGGTCAACCTTCGCCGGAGAAACAACCAAAACTGAAAGGTGCTGGTAAAATTTCTAGTTCGGATTCCGAAGAATCTGAGCCCACGGTTAAAAAGACAGTTAGACCAAGAATCCTAGACTTGGACTGTCCTAGCAAGGCATATGAGAAGTCAGTAGAACCGCGATCCGAACATCAATCTTCGGATATTAACCGTCCTAAACGGAATGACCCGGCTACAGCCATGTTTAGCGAGGTTTTTCACCACGCCGTACGCGATAATTCTAATGTTTCTCTTAACCCTAAATCTTGGACAAAATTACAAGCCTTGCAACGCGAAGATTTACTTTTGAATGGCATTATAGATTACAAACTTAATGGAAATTTACCTAGCAACTTTAATCTTGCAGTCAAAATTACCTCGCTAGCTGAACAATGCGATATGCGCGATGACGTCTTAGTACATCTAGAGAAAGTACGCGATACGACCCTGGAAGTTTTAGCTGTGCCCGAAAGTTTACGAGATGAGGCGCTTGCTGCATGTCATGATAGTCCTTACGCCGCGCACAGCGGTAGAAACAAGACTTGTTTTCGATTATCCCAGCATTTTTGGTGGCCCGGAATGTATACGGACGTTAAACGTTGGGTGGAATCCTGCCCGCGCTGTCAAAAACGAAAAGGCCCACCCAAAAATCCAAAAGCACCTTTACAGCATGCTCCTATGGTTGTGGAACCTTTTGAACGTGTTCACTGCGATCTCATGGATGTAAGCAAAGCTTCCAGAAGTGGTATGCAACATATTTTGAGCTTTGTCGACGCCTTTTCGAAATATGTCATTGCAATTCCTATTAAAAATAAGACAGCCTACACGGTGGCACAAAGTTTTCTCGAATTCGTTATTTTGCAATATGGCTCTCCAAAACTGCTTATTTCAGACCAAGGAAAGGAGTTTGTTGCGCTGTTAAATAAGGAAATTTGCTCGCAAGTGCAGACTCGAAAACTTGAAACTACCCGCTATCACCCCGCTGCGAATGGCCAAGTTGAACGTTGGCATCGGACTCTACTTGATATGTTAGCTACGGTAACCGAAAATCACTTGGAATGGGATAACATGGTCCCTTATTGCCAATTTGCTTATAATACTTCTATAAATTCGACTACGGGTGAAACCCCGCATTACCTTTTGCATGCCTGGGATCCCGTTTTGCCTAGCGCAACCAATGTTTCCATACCTACTGATCGAAAATATTCGGGGTTTGATTATGTTAGAGAGGCAACTGAAGCATTGCAGTTAGCCTGGTCTTTAGCTCGTGAAAAAATAGGAGCTGCTAGAAAAATTCAGGATGCAAATTATAATCAAAATGCAGTTGAGCCGAAATTTCAGGTTGGTGATTTGGTTATGATTAAGGCATCTAATGTTGCAAAACGAGATCAGGTTTTCAAACTCTTGCATAAGAAAATTGGACCATATCGTATAGAGAAAATTATCGGGTGTATCGCAGAGGTTTATCCCGCAGGAAATCGACGCGCGAAAAGGGTTAAAGTTCAGTTTAATAACATGTATCCTTGTGTTGAACCTCGTGTAATTACGGCACCCGTCCACGATCATGATGATCCAAACTCAGATAAGGACGAATCTCCTGCTCCTAAGGAGCGGCACTCGAAAGCTGCCAAAGTACCACTACAGCCAGAACCTCCTAAAACACCGCCTGCTGCTGACTCCCCCTCTGAAAATGAGGACCCGCAACCGGTAGTTCGCAAGCAACCAAGTCGAAAATCTAAAGTTGCTCGTTCAGATACCAGCCCGGAAAAACCGGCTGTGAAACCTCGGAAGCGAGTTCCGCTTTCTCCTAAACAGAAAAGTGTTGCTCCTGTGAAAGTTGCTGTTTCTTCCCAAGATTCTGCTTCAGAATCAGATAGCATTCCCCAGTTCGTGGGCGAAGAATCCTTGACACCAGAAAAAGATCCCATTGCTTTTAACCGTAGACATTTCTTTAATCCAGTTGACGCTCGTTGGCAACGCCATATGGCGTTACTACGCGGTTTACCAATTGACCACATTTTGCCCGAAATGATGAGGCATACCCCACTCCACGAGCCGTACGAGGTAATTAATGTTATCGGGGATGGGAATTGTTACTACCGTGCTATCTCTCTGGCCATCACAGGCTCTGAAGAGCATTGGGTACATATTAAACGAGACTTGCTCACGTTTCTTGAGACATACGAACATAAACGGCGATTTCGTACACTTTTTAATGATCTTGAATCTGTTAAAATCAGACTTACCAAGACCGCCGAATACGCCACTGATGATGAACTCTTCTTGACTGCTGCCTGGTTACGCACGCCTATACAGTCATACTCAAAGTTTGGTCCTGTTTGGGCTTGGCAACAATTCTTGCCAGACGCTTTGCTTGGATCAAGTCAAAGTTATGAGAGAAATTCGCTTCATCTCTATAACGAGAACAGCGATCACTTTATGGTAGTGTTATCCGTGCAGACACCAGCCGGATTCCAATGGCATACCAAGAACTCACCTAAAATCAAGATTATGGAACTGGTTTCCAGTTCGTCTTCGAATCAATCTTTCCCTGCCGATGATCCTAAGAAATCCGGCAGATCCTCTGCACCTAATGTAGAGAAGCTTTTCTCAGAAAGCCCTTTGTTTTCTGGGCCAAGTCCCCTATTTCAAAATCCCTTTAGGAGGTCCAAGCGAGGATATGCCTCCTCCGGCCCTGCTTCGGGTCGTCATTCGTCTGAACAATAACTTTGGACGCTAAACAGTGCTGTGATTGTAAAATAGAATTTGTATAAAATTTATAGAAAATTATTGCCAAGCCTGTAAAGAAATTTGTAGAAATTTTAGTAATAGTGCACTGCACTCTAAGAACCTATATAGTTTTGACTGTCGTAACTTTGTATTGACCAAACCTCCTTCTAGCGAATAGTGTTTTGATTTGTGAATAAGAGGTCTCGGTTATAACATCTGTACCGATGATCTAGAACCTGGTTGTGTTAAAGTTGCTCCATGTTGGGCATTGCCTCAGTACATAACATCCGTACTGTAGGAAGAGATGTGTATAGCAAGAAAAAAAAAGGGGCGCTCTTTGATGGCCGCCGCCCCCCGCGCGCGGGGCCCCCCCCCCACCAACACCCCCCCCCCCCCCCCCCCAACGGCCGGGGCACAGGGGGGACCGGCCGGGTTGTCTTTATATGGGGTCAATCAATCAACCCACCACCCAAACACACGCGCCCCGGCCGTCAGTATGTATGAACCTAACTACCCCCCCCCCCCGGGGGCGAGGGGGGGGGGGGGGTGGTGGGGGGGGTGGGTGGGGGGAGAGGGGCGGGAAGGATGGAGGCGTCTAAATACGTAGAACGGGTGTATTTGTTTTTATGTATTAGTTATTGCCGCTTGCTCCATGTTGGGCACAGTACCTCGACTTCAACATCTGTCGATGGTATAGGCATAAATTCGCAGGAGTTAGGTCTTCGGGCTAAGCCCATGTATTGCCCTCGGAAATTCTTGTCCGAATTGGGCATCGATAACAATGTCTGTGTAGAAAATCTAGGTTTGTAATTTAGCTAATCTAGAACCATAAAAATGTTATAAAATCTTAGAAATAATACAAAAATAGTGAACGTACTGTATAGAATAACGAACTTAAAAACCTTATGCGTAAACTGATGTAATCCTTGTAAAATAGATACCTATTATAGACTTCTATTACTGTACATTCTTATTGCTATAATAAAAATAAAAACTCATCATAAAAAGCAATATAAAACATAGAAAACTCTCAAAAATATCAAAAAACATTCTTCTTCTTTTCTTTCTTCGTTAAATAATATTCTTATGTAATTTGTAAGTGTTATAATAAGTAACTTGTAGTGATTCAATAAGTGAAAATATTAAGTATTGGTCGTGTCTTTAACTTGCTGACATCTTATAACCGCTAATGGATAAACCACTGACATAGTACCTTTAAGTAGTGTAGGTTGTTAGGTTTCGCTGACTCCTTCTTCTATTCTTGAATATTTGATAGTATGTGTTCCATAGATACTTACTTGACTAATTCATTGGTCTCCTCTCTTCTCTGATTGTGTGTTGCTTGAGTGAATGATAATTGTTACTAATCAATGTGAATAGTTTTTGCTAACAGAGCATGGTGTTGCCCGGAGCGATCTTACTAAACAATTAGCATGAAATTTAGATTTACGAATGGCTCCAAAGTTGGTCGTAACATCAGTCGAATCGGACGAGAAAATTGAAGGTGTTGCTGATCCAGAGTTTCCCTTGCCGTTAGATTGTCCTGAATCCTTAAGAGGTCCTCATCGTTGGAGTAGTGATTTGCCCGAAGGTCTCAGAATGGAGCCTGGAATGATTGATATCTACACAGATCCCCGTAGAGCTGAGTTGTTTCGTCCTAATGTGCGTGTGCATTTAGTGTCCCAAATTGCCCAAATTTGCACGTTTTTGTGTTTGCAGTGTTTTTGGAGAGTGGGTTTAAGTTTTTATGGAGTCCCGTTTGTAGTTTTTCCGTTGTCTGATGATGTGCGTTTGTCCCGTGATCCCCATAAGTTGCGTCTGCTTGAGCTTGTTCCCTCATTAGGAGGTGGAATGTTTCGTTGCCCTAACATTAGGTGTCAGTGTCCCAAAGTTGTTATTTTACATGAGCATGAGGATTGGTATTATTGTAATGGTGTGCAAGTGCTGCCTGTAGAGGCTAGGTTTCTGTTAAATAACATCCATCGTGTGTTTCCGTTGCATGTCCCGTGTGATGTCTTAGATTATCGTATGCGTATGCTTGGTGAGTGTCCACCATTTCACCCTATCATCCTTAACTAAGTACCTGATCCTTAAGACCCTAAGTTCCTTTTAAGATCCTTATTCCTAATCTGTCATGATCCTTTAGTCCTTAGTTCAATCTTTATGTAGACATTAGAGTAGAAGCAAATATAATACAGTGTGTGCGTGAAGTGAATGTTTAACTTACCCTTAAGATCCTTATTCTCCTTTTGTTTTGTAGAATCATGTCAAGTTACGTTGCCCGTTGGTTGGCCCAGTGTGATTCGTTGAGTGAGGAGAGTGATGATGATTATCATTCGGCAGCTGCCTATCTGCCGTCGTCCTGGTCCGCTTCTTCTTCTTCTTCTTCTTCTTCCTCCTCTTCGCCGTCTTCCGGCATTGGGTGCTGGAGTCGTTCCCCTTCCGTCCTGCAGAAGGTCCATCGGTTGAGATATGATCCCGGTCCCCCGGAGAGCTGCTGTCCATCGTCCGCCCAGCGAGGTCCAATGAGAGCTGAAAGCCAATTGCCGCCGGAGCTGAAGATGCTCCACCACCGTGGTCAGCGAGATGTCATCTACTGTGCGCCAGGTGCCAATGATAAGTTCGTCCCCTTCCGCCCCCTCTGTGTGTTGAGTTCTGATGTGGTTGCGTGTTGCACTCTGTTGTGTGTGAACTGTTTTTGGAAATTTAGTTTAAGTTATTTTGGAGTGCCTTTTCGTTTTGTTCCTGCACCTACTAAGTTCCAGTTTTATGATTTTCCCACTAAGTCTTCTCTGTTGAATTTAGTTCTTCCTAACCGTTCGCCTGCTTTCCGTTGTCCTAACAGGATCTGTTTGAGTTCTTCTACTATCATTTTGCACGAGATCCCTAATTGGCGTTTGCATGGCCCGTTCACTATTCGTAACAAGCATCCTATTTTTGTTGAAACTTTGTTGGATTGTCTGCCTGGTTTGCATGACCCTCCCATTCCGGAGGATTTTCTGAATATTGACTTTTAAGTTTGTTTAGTTGAGGTGCAACTATCTAGATTGTAACATCAGCCCTTCTAGACTCCCAGTTGCTTATACCTATGATTTAATAATGATAAGTTAGTAGAGTAGGAAGTTCTCACAGATAACAATTAAAACATAATGATAAGTTAGTAGAGTAGGAAGTTCTCACAGATAACAATTAAAACATATAGTTAGTTGCACCCATCAGTTTACTTTCATTTCTTTCTGTTCTTTTCCTTTCCTTTCCTTTTCTTTTCTGCACCGTTTTCTCTGTTGCCTGTATGCTTTTTAGTTGAGTACAGAATTCGGCAGTACTGAGTTTACCCCCATGTACGGCACGTCCGGACCCAGGATCCCATAGGCATACAGTGAATACTGCCCAGTTGTGTTCCGAATTAACGCACGAGTTCTATTTTATTTCGCTCTAACCACCTCCACCGTCCTTAACTTAGTTGTTTGTAGCATTTAATTTGATTACTAACGCACACTTGAATTGATAGAGAATGTTCAATGATGGCTCTAAAATACTAATTATAAAGCAGCACGTATTAAACTGATAGTAGACGTTTCGTTAACCATGCATGTCGTGTACTAGTTTTAGATTCTTTCTTTTCTGCACAGTTTGGTTCCAGTTCCAGCACCCTTCACTATGGATCTTGAAGCACAGCACACCTGCACTTGGATTTATCATGAGTTTCACCTTATTGTCGGTTTTGTTTTCTTAGTTTTTGAACGTAAAGTTTGAAAAGAGAGAGAAAGAGAGCGAGTTTTGAAATGATTTGATAGTTGAATTTAAGGGTTAACTTGCGAGTTTTGAATGAAAAAAGCTGACATTTTGGTTCTAACCATATTCATTGAAAGGTTTGTTTTTGTATTACCAAAACCTGTCTTAAAAAAAATGGGTCTAGGCTAATTTTACCCGACCTTTAGACCAACTTTCTCTTGGTGGTTAGGCCAACTTTCCCTGTTTTTAGGCTGACTTTTCTAGTGCTAGAATTTACTGTTTGTGCGTATCAGAATATTGCTGGCGTGATAGTGATCATGGAAAATGGAAATACTTACTCAAATTGTGCTTATGTGTTGACTAAAAAGTTATGGGGAGATTGTAAAATCACGTATACATTTACTGAGCTGACTGTCCCAATTCCTACGTTTCGTCCCAGATTTTGTGAAAGCTGACACTAATTTTCCCTGAGTGTTTTAGTCTTGCGAATCAAAGCTAGGTATGACCCCATAGTGGATAGAATAAGGTCCTTGAGTGATTTTTCACCGGTAGCTAGGCATTGCTGTTAGCTACCCCGGTTTAACCTTACTTATTTGTGTGTGTTCGATTTTAGGCTGAATCTCAGCAATGGTGTTTTTCTGGTTCCTTGGTCCAGTGGTCCGATGGTTCGATTCCCGGCCAGCAACCTCAGCGTGCAGCCCGTCAGACCGTATCCCGGTTGTCAGCGTCAGCGTCAGCGTCAGCATCATCGTCAGCATCCGTCCCGTCAGACCGTATCCCGGTCGTCATCGTCAGCGTCAGCGTCAGCGTCAGCATCATCATCAGCATCAACATCAGACCGTATCCCGGTCGTCATCGTCAGCGTCAGCGCCAACAACATCGTCAGCATCAGCATCGTCAGCATCCGTCCCGTCAGACCGTATCCCGGTCGCCAGAACAGCGTCAGCGTCAGCAGCGTCATCGTCAGCGTCAGCGTCAGCATCAACGTCAGCATCGTCAGCATCCCCCGTCAGACCGTATCCCGGTCGTCAGTGAACAGCGTCAGCATCATCGTCAGCGTCAGCATCATCGTCAGCGTCAGCATCGTCGCCAGTATCAGCACCGTCAGCATCAGCATCGTCAGCGCCATCATCATCATCATCATCATCATCATCCTCATCAGATCTCCTGCCCGTGGCCCTGCCTGGCCACCTAACCTCCAACAGAACTGCTTGGACTATTGCCACAGTGATTTCTGAACTGTATGGAATTTTACCACAGAAGATCCTCTTCCCTGCCACGATCCGACGTCGGTCACCACAATTCGGTGACCACGCTCCCTACTGACAATTTGGGGAGCGTCCAGGAAACCCTTTTGGCGTCTCCGGCAAGAAGCTGTCCCGCTATCCCTTGTTTGAACAGTTATACCTGTATGTGTAAAATGTAGTGGTATTGTACGCTGCGGTTTCTTCCTTTTGCCTAAAAAGGTTGGTAACTTCACTTGTATTTGCTGACTGGTTAGCTATCAACGTTTGTGGTTGTGCCCCCGGTTTGCTCCTTTCGTCCTAAAAGGTTCCTCGGATTGATTCCTTTGGCTGACTAAAATCTAATCTGGCTAATCGCGGCGATGCATTGTCTGGTATCGTGCTTGTCTGTTTTTGTCTGTATATTTTGCCCCCCTAGTGTAACTTTACCGGCTTTTTTATTGGGTGAAGTGTGATGGGTGGTCTAATTCTCTGCATTCTTTTGTACAGTTTCTGATCATTTTTGTACAGTTTTGGATGGACTTTGGTTAATACTCCCCCTGTTCGGATGCACCCACAGAACTGATGGAAAATTCCTGTTTTTGTACCAATTTGACTGGCTGTTATCTGTAAATACGTTTGTTCAGTTCGGATTGCAATTAAGGGGTTCATGAAAGCGAAAAATATTTGAGAATAGGCTTATCTTGCAGAATTTTGGGGACAAAACGAAACCCCAAGAAGCCCTTGAGCAAACCATTTTTCATCTTAAAAGATTAGTTCCCTTTCTTATCAAAAAGAATCACGGTTACTCTAAAAGACTCTTGCGCTTGCCGAAAGGACCATGACTGACAGGACAAAGACTTAAGACGCTGGGTGACTGACCCAGCCACAATTTTGTTTTCTCCCAAGATTCAGTCTTGGGGCAGACTCGGTCAAGGATAGTTGCACTGTTTCTTCTTCTTCTTCTTGGTTTTCGTTACAGCTCGGTGGGAGCTTGGTGTGGTAGCTCAGAGAGAGCCTTGTTTTGATAACCGCTACAGTTGTCCAGTCACAGTCACTTTGCATACAGTTTCACTTGAGCCCCGAAATACTCTTATCCTTCCATCCCTTGCCTGCCTGTACAACATTTACCGCTCACCTCCCTCAATTCTGTCCAGTTGGATCAGTGTCGTGGTAAGCGTAAGTTAGAGTAAAGAGTGAACCGTCGGTCAAGACAAGTTTTACTTTACCGATCAAATCAAATTGAGTGTGTTTGAACCGATTCAAAAAGTTGGGTATTGACATAGCAGTATTTGTGCAAACCTGGAATTGTTCTGTATTCACATGCCTGTAACCCTGGGTACCTAACTATTTGTTGTGTTTATTGTGTGTAGCTGTTGGGTGAAACTTAAATTGTCGTGAACTTGTCTCTGCGTCTAAAATCGTAGTGAATAACTTTGTATTTGTATACTGTAAACTTAATAGAAACTGAACTTTTCGTCTTGACTTCCTTAGGGAATCCTGAAAACGAAGTGAAAACCATTTTAAGTGTAACCTCAGAAATTTAGGAATATCACGTTTTATCAAGTCTATCTCTCTGTAAGTAACTGAAAGTTGCGCTGCACCAACGCCTGAAGAAGAGGTACCGGAGCCAGTACAGGTCTAACATAGTTAAAGTCTAGGGGTTTTTGGCAATTGTAGTAACTTGGGCTATTCTGTGGGTTGGAGGCTGAAATCCCCGAAATACTAAAAGCGCTCAAAACCAGTGCAATTGATAACTAAACTTAGACTAAATTAAACCCAAGAAAGCCTATTTTATTACATTTATATTGGCACATTGAATGATGTTTCGGTATCAGTTTTTAGACGGCCGACCTCGATTTTTGTCCTAATCTGATATTGCTATCTTGTATCATATCTCTTGTTACTTGTTCAATCAATAAAATGTTGCTTTATAAGTTGACAGAGATTAGACATAGGTTAGTGTTCGGGCGACAAACGGATTCCGAATTTCCTCAGATCATAAAATGGCCCCCCCCGAAAATTTTTGTCTAGGAAACTCAGTTTTGTGTCGATTTGAAGCGTGAAAACTTAATTTTGCTGGACCTTAATAGATATCGGATATTATTTGTCAGCTCGCGTCCGTTATATTATTAGGATGTTTTGGTTTGCTTTATCGTGACATGGGGAAGGGAAGTTGCTTTAATAATAACAGTCAACAAAATTTTGTATCTAAGGGACTAGTAACAGTTTCGAAATAGTCTCCACGAGTATCGGGATATCTGCACTCTACGTATATACTGTCTTAATTGAAAGACTCGCGCTTATTTTAAAATTGAAGTGCTGCAGGTTTAACCAAGGGCCTTTTCAAGAAAGTGTAGAGTAGAGTTAAAATTAACTCGATCCTTTTTATGAAAGAGGGAAACTCAAGCTTGAGTGGAGTTAAAGCGAGTTAAAACAGTTAATTAATTAACTAACTTAAGTTAATTAACAGAGTGCATAACTGTCATAAACTCGTCTACTCAATAATCCTCAGACTCCTCAGATACGTTTTTGTACATCTTTGCAGTCATCTTCTTACTTTTGTTCGATATTGAAACTGTAACGATACATTACGATAACTAGTTTTGAAAGGGGAAACTTAGGAGATATAAAAGTGTGGGACACGGTGTGCCCCACAACGCGCCGTACAACACATGTTTCACTGTGCACGTTGTGGGTCACACGGTGTCCCACACTATTTTGTTGATGCAATTATAAGCACATTGTAATACCTACTTACCTAACCAAACTATCAAAATCTTCTCCAGATTAAGATTAAGCCAAAATAAGGAAATGCGCCCTGGTTTAGGCAACTAATTTTTGAAATGCCGTGAACGTGTTAACTCTACTCTACCCTTTCTTGAAAAGGCCCCAAGAAATGTTGTCAAGTCTTTATTAATTATTAAAAGCTAAAGATTTTTTAATTCTAGTTTGAAATGGATTTGACAATATAAGGTCTGATGTAGGGTTGTCCCCGGGCCGTGTAGCGGGCTCCGGGCCCTGGGCCGGGCCCGGGCCGGGCCGGCCCGGTTTAGGCCCGGGCCCGGAAAATTTTGAGTTGGGCCCGGGCCCGGCCCGGCCCGCTACCGGGCCCGGTTTTTTAGGCCGGGCCCACCGGGTCTGCCGGGCTTCCTGGCCCACCGGGCCGGCCTGGCTCATCTTGTCTGCCGGGCTCAATTTGCGAGGCTGGGACTTCCTGCGGCCCGGGCTTTGAGCCGGGCTTAGTAGCGGGCCCGGGCTTTGGAGCCCAGACCTATCACCGGGCCCGGGATTTGAAGCCGGGCCAAGGAGCGGGCCCGGGCCTTGGGCCGGGCCGGGTAGCGGGCTCTGGGCTTTGATTGGGCTCCGGGCCTAGTAGCGGGCCCTGGGCTCCTTTCCGGGCCTGGGCCGGGCCAGTCCCGGGCCCGGGCCCGGCAGAAAATTTAGTCCCGGGCCCGGGCCCGGCCCGGTCAATTTCTTATCGGAACAACCCTAGTCTGATGGAGTAAATACAACATGGTCAGCCTTCCCGTTTATAATACAATAATAACTACTGCAACAACAATCCAACTGAATATATACAAAACACAATGAACTGGCTAAAAACTTTAAGTTAGCGTTCAGAACGTCATGGAAAAACTGTTTAGGGATTTGCAATCCCTGAAACACTTGGACGAAAGGGAGTCTTGAGGAATCTGTACAAGCGTAGGTTTCTTAGCTTCGGAAAGATTACCCAGATCTGACCCAATGCACAAGAGTGTTCATTGTTGTGTCCCAGTGGGGCCACAAAGTCCGAAAAAGCAAGGATACATTGAGGAGTAGTCAATCCCCATGGCATCACTGTTTATGGGACTGACATCCCCGCCCAGGAGAACGGCCCTGTTATCCGGACCGAACATCAGGTTTCCGCCGAAGTCAAACGGATAGTAGAGTCCCTTTTCCTGGTTTATGATGGGAAACTTGAGACCGCCGTCGACAAATCGCCGCCGACCCTGATTCAGTTCAAATCCTCCGCCTAGGCTGCCGATCGTTGGATAGGCTGGGAGCAGGGGGCTATAGCCGTTTGGGAGATGCATATTCTGATATCCATAGGGAAGGGTTATTGGAGAGTAGGTTTGGCGCTTCCATCGAGCACCCGTTGAGGAATGATGAGTGTTGGCTTGCGAGAGTTCTGGGGAATGGGTTAGACGACGGCATTCTGAAAAGCAAAACTAAATGATAGCAAAATATAATAAACATAAGGTCAGCTATTTTTATACGCTTTCTTGCTGTTCTTTAACAGTGCAAAATGTAATAAGTAAAGCATAAGATAAGTGATTTTTATGACACTTTCGTGTTGTTCTTTAGCAGTCTTTAACCTCAACAGGTAATTCTAAGTTTTTGTTATTTATAGTGAGTTGGGCTAAATAACATGTTCGCTTAATGCTAACCAGAGATGAAACCGGGTCACTATTTGCTGACCCGGTGACCCGGTGACCCGGTCGACCCCTGACTAGTGTGACCCGGTGACCCGGTGACCCGGTATTTCTGAAAATTTAAGTTTAAGCTTGGAAAAATTAAAAATGCTTATATTGGGGTGCGGTGAGTGTTGTTTACCTTTTTGGACATTGTTGGTGTCCAAACTAAGAAGTTGGGCAAAATTTTTGCTTTCCTTCAAGTACGTTGTAGTAAGGGAAGTATGTAAGTATTGTAAGTAAGCCGGAAAAATCAAAAATGATTTGCACGATTTCGCATTCAATAGAATGTGAAGTTAACTACATAGACTTTTGAATGAAACAAATTGGAACAGAATATTTTGCCAAAGCCATCACATCATCTAATTCCAATTATAGAGCTTAACATTAGCACTTAAAGTAGTAACATTGGAAAGTAAATATTATAAGTAAGCAGGAAAAAAATCAAAACTGATTTGCACGATTTCGCACTCAATAATGTAAAATAAACTACATTGCTTTTCGAATCAAACAAACTGGAACAAAATACGTTGCCAATGCCATCACACCATCTAATTCTAATCATAGAGTTTAATATTAGCACTTTTGTGTTTTATCATTATAAATTTTAGTAAAATATTTAGTTGTATAATTTAAGTTTCACTCAGCGGAAATTTTTGGAAATATTCTTGCTTATGGCTAGGATTCAGACAATATATTCTATTAATAAAATCAATCACAAGTCCATTAGTTCCTAAGGATACGCCATAACAATAGCAGAAAAATGGAAAGCAAAACTCAGAATCTGTAAAACGTGTTTTGCTGTTTTGCTGAGATTTTCCTTCTTACCGAGATTTGAACACACAGTCTGACCCTTCCCTCCAAAAATGATAGTAGCTGCGACAAATCAGTTATAGTAGATGGAGCATGGAGAATTTCAGATTTTAAAATAAAGACTTCAGACGTTCAGGACGCGTGTAATAATTTTCATTTTCTAGTTAAGATTCCTCGCAATCATTGTAGTTTCAAACCTATCTAAGCTTGACATGACGTTACAAATATTATGAGGATACTACTACAGCGACAAGTATTTAAAAAACTACCCGATTACATAAGCTAAGAATATTTATGTTGCTATCTTTTTGAGTAATTTTTGAAATTTTCAGTTGGCAAAAACTGGTAAAAACTCTGAAAAATATGACATAACGGCAAAAAATTCCTCCAATCAGAAATACCGGGTCAAGACCGGGTCAGAGCTCCTGACCCGGTGACCCGGTGACCCGGTCCATATAGTGACCCGAACTGACCCGGTGACCCGGTGACCCGGTTTCATCTCTGATACTGACATTAAGACAATATAGTACCCCATATAAAATGCAAATGCAAAAACTGCACGGTGTCAGCAAATTACTATTTTGAAAGTTTCGTTAGACGCAGACTGAAATAATGTTCCTGCTGTTTTGTTGCAACGGAGTCAGAAATCGCACTGCAAGCTCCAATTTACAACTCAAGTATTATCAAGAGTACAATTTCTTCGAGTCTCATTACAACCATGTTTTAATTTCTACGTTGTCTGGCTGGCACTAGTAACGATGACCTTAATTTTGCTGGAATATCAATAAGCTTTCCCTACAGAACAAATTCTAGGTTTATTGTATGTACTCGTTGAGGCGGTGGTATCCTTTTGTACACTGCTTTTGTGGTGATGCTTTGAAACGCTTAACTTTTGCAGTTTTAGGAGTTGGAAAGAGCTTTATACATAGTTTTAAAGCTTATAACCTGTACATTCATATGAGCTTACGAAACTAGCAAAATTAGCAAAAAACCAGCAAAGCTTTTCTGACACACTGAGATCTGACAGGCTGAATATACATAGACCAAAAATTTTTGAACATCGATTTCTCAAAACTGAGGATTGGCCAAAACTTTTTCTTGTGCCATACTATGAAGGACATATGGGCCGAGGCCGAGGGTCAGTTTTTTGATTTGGCTGAACATGCCTCAATACTCCAGAAAATCCGGCAAATGTGCTGTGACACGAAATTTCGCAACTGGAAATGTTTTAGCTCATAACAAGAAAAATGTCCCTCCGCAACGGTGCGAATTTTCATCTAGCCAAAAATCACGCAAATCCGTTGGGTTGTTTTTGAGAAATTGATGTTCTAAACAAAATAATCGCAGTTTTGCAAAAATTATTTTTCGGCCAAATCTCCAGCATAAAGCAACGAATCCCAGCTAATAGGCATTGATAAAGTGGGCAATTAGACCGCGTATCGATTGAGCATAAACAACGAAAATTGTCCGTACGATTTGGCAGTAATTTACAAAAAACTGATTTCCAGGAAAATGGCCATTTTTGACCCCAAAAATAGTTTTCGGCTTATACTAACTTAACCATTAGTTATAGCTCAAAACTGGTAAAAGCAAAAATGTTCGTTTTTGTACCCTCTTTCCATCCATAACAACCAATCTGATGTATCGACTATTGACTGAGAACATAATGCCAATTTTTTACCTAAAAATTGGGACTGTAGTCCCAGAATGTTAGAGAGCACCAAAATAGCTTATTGGGAAAGTTTCATCTACTTTCATAAAGAATTGAAGCCTATAGTGTCAAATTTACACAAAAGGAAACCACCACCTTAAGTACATGACTAATGACTATTAGTTCCTTTAGAGAATTGGAACCTAGTGGCTCAAGCTCCAGGACCCTAGAACGGAACTGAACGTTATTGGACCACATTTTACGATTTAGCGAAAGAAATTTCTTACCAAGCTTGCAGTACAGGCTGCAGAATACAATGAGAACAGCTGCGAGAAACATGGCCTCCACAGAAATCACAAAATATCAGAATAAAACAATTGTTTATAGTAGTTTGGTGGAATTAAAAAAAACTGGGAATTTGAAGCAGCTTGTGCTGTTACCAAGTTCGAGTTACCAGAAGATTATTGCAAATGATTGCAACGAATGAACTTTGCAGTGGATATGCAACTATATTTATACTTTTAGCTCCCGGATCCAAATTAAGAAAGATCACATTCACAAGCAAAAGTTTGCAATTTATCTGATGCAACCAACCTGACGTTGGTTTATTTTTACAGTTTTTGCCGGCATTCTATCCGGTTCAATTAATCATCCACTGGATGTTTTCATGTAATACCTTCATGTGTAAAGTTTCTGTTGGTAATTGTATCCGTTTACCGGTGAATTGTTACTCGTCAAAATAAGGTGCAACCTGCCAGAAGACATTAATCTAATCTTTGGAATTTAAACCAAAGTATCCGGTTTGAATCATTTGTCGGCGTTTGCATCCGCTTACCGGTAAAGTATTCAGTTTAGAATGGCGCAATTTGTCGGTTGCAATTAACGTTGTAATACTTTGGTTACTCTATCCGGTTACGTCAGTAGATTTGATCGGTGACTGCATTGCAGTATTTTGCAGATTGATTTCAGTAGGAAAATAAAGTGACAACGAAACGTGGTGGAAACGTGTTGTAATATCAGTGAGACTTCTTAATTTAATTGCATTGGCAGTCAAACCGGTATAAGTTGTGGTTAACTTTGACGAAATTCACTCGGCAAATGCATACATTAACAAGGGTACCGATGCCTGAGGGGTCCTGTACCTGTTTTAGGCCAAATTTTACCTGCCCTTGTACCTTATCTCAGTTTTTTTTGCATCCAGATGTGCGTCTGGACGCAAAGTTTCTTATTTGGACGCAATGAAATTTTAGCGGGACGCAAGCTAGACGCAACATTATTTCGGGAGAAAATTCACTTTTGTAAGAGTAAAAACTTAAATGTTTCCAGTACCAATTTTTCCGATTTTTCCAAAATTTTCTTCGGGTCCTGGGGGCTCCGACCCCAGACCCCCGCTGTTTCCCACTTTGTCATGGAATGCCAAGGTGCAAGGCATGCCTCAGTGTTACTCAATGTCATTTGTTAGGTTGTTGTCCACTTGCATCCATATATATCAGATCTTTTCGAACTCGTGAATTTCACTTCAATAAATACATAGAGATTACTAGGTGCATTTATATACATTTATATATGTATATATTTATACATTTATATTGTTCTCATTCAACAGGACAGGCAGGATCAAGATTAGTACTAAAGTAAAACCCCGAGATTAACAAAATTTGCAACTGTAGCTGAAGCAGAATATCCAAATTTTTTGGTTTTTCTAAAAAACGTTTTTCGCAAGAAATTAACAGATGGCAATTTGAAATAATGCAAGATTACCAGTTTTCTAAAATTTTCAAATACAAAAGGCCTATGTACAACCAATTCACCATTTCAATTTATATATCGTAAGTTAATAGTATCTACAAATGCTTCACTGTTTTGCCGTTGAATAATGCTACACGGAGCATACACGCTTCTCTATTGACTTTATACTGACTTTATTCAAAATTCAAGAATTCACAGATGCAATTAACACAAAAATGCATTAGCGTTAGGAGCTTTAGTTAGAATAGATGTAACAGTTGCCAAATTTAACCTTTTTAAACATTTCCACAACGGATTTTAATCCGTAATTTCAAAAAATCTCCAACTTCTGGGGGGCTCCGCCCCCAGACTCCCCGGTGCTCATTTGCAATAATTCTGCTGTCAAGGATCACCAGGGGCCCGTTGCATAAAAGGTAATACTAATAAATTATTAGTGATTAGTTGATTAGTGCAGCAGTATTAATGATCAAAGGTATTAATTGAACCAACAAATTTTGGTGTTTTCGGCATTATTTTGTAGATAATGAAGTGATTAATTCAAAAATGGCCAACATTTTCAATGAGTTTCTCCAACTCAATAGTTTTGATCAAAAATAGCAAAGAAAACGCGATTTTTTAAGGTTATTCCTGTGGCTTAGTCCAAATTTTAATTTTACACCAATTTAGAATATGTTGTTAGGTAGAGCATCTCAAAAGCTACAAAACGACATACAGAATTTTCCTCAGGCGCTTCCCAAACTTTAGCTATTTTCAATCAAAGTGCTACACTAATCAACTAATCACTGATAATTTATTAGTAATACCTTTTATGCAACGGGCCCCAGTTCTCAAAGTTTTCGAAACCGAATGTATGTTTTTAACTTTTTTAATTAATTAAATTTAAATTAATTTAACTAATATTGAAATATCGGAATAATGTGTGTCAATAATATATACAATCGAAAATTACTAAGTTCTGCAACAGACGCCAAATAAAATCTTTTTAAACATTTCAATTACGGATTATTCTGTAATTTCAAAAAATCTTCAACTTCTGGGGGGCTCCGCCACCCAGACCCCCCCGCCGTGTATGTTGGACACATCTATATTCTAGGTACGTGATCCTGTAATCGTGCTTACTGTTAAGCAGCATCAGCTTTCTAAATAGAGTAAGTAGCTATGCACTAAAGAAATTATCGAAATTTTCATAAATAAAACAATTTTTGCACTAAAATCATGCTAAAACAAGAATTTTGCCTGGACGCAAAATTTCTTAACGGGACGCAACTTACAGTACCGCTCAAAAGTAACCAGGGATCTCGCGAGCGCGCGAGCAGCCTGCCTGCTCGAGCCCTGCTCGTGCTTGCATGCTCGCGAGACCAACGAGCGTCTACGAAAATATGCATTTATTGTAAGTAGCTCGCGAGACTGCGAGCATTAGCTTAAGGGACCGTACAAGTATTAGCTATAAAGCGTATTGGTGATTTTAAAACTAGACAAACTTGCTGCAAAGGTTGACTCTTTGCTACGTATGAACAGTTGACTAAAATAATTATTAAATTAAAATTAAAACTAACTAATATTTATTACAAAAATTTGCCGTGTTTCTGTCTTAAGTAGTTTTGCTGTTGCTAATTGATGCCAATTATTGGGATATCTGATTTCTGATATCTGACATCTGATATCTGATGATCAATGAAATCATCGTTGGTGTTTATGTAAGTCATACTTTTATTAAATGGATTAAGAACTTTTGTAAATTTAATTTTACATTTGCACTTGCTCAATTGCCCTACAATGAATCCAGTGTTTTTCATGTTGCGAAGTTAAATCAGGAAACTAAAAGCATATATACACTAGTCAGCTTTTTCATACTACTGTGCCGGGCTCCATCTTTTTATAAGGCTATTTTAGCAAGTTGAAAAGTTATTCGTCTTTAAGTTATTCATGTAGGTAGCAGTTTTTGAGAAGGCGGCGCGTTTTCATATATAAAAACGACATTAGGTTTTATTTAAGCCAATGTAGGCCCACCTTTATTATCAATTACGATAGGAACCACACTGTATACATGTTTGATATATCTTCTACAGTCAGCAACACGAACTTTTGAGCGCCAGAACTGTTTAATTCCGGAAATTAATTCCGCTAAATTCATAGGTTTTGCTACAGCCCGTAGGTATTCCTTGAGCTGATGCCACATACACTCGATAGGGTTAAGATCCGGGCTCTCCGGTGGCCATTGGATTGGGACAATCCCTAGATCCTTCAGATGTTTTGTAGTATAGCGGCTGGTATGCTTAGGATCATTATCCATTTGTAGTATAAATCCAGGATGGTCTCTAGCAAATGGTACATAAAAGTCATCCATGATGCGGCAAAACAAAAAGCTGTCCATGCGGTGTTTTCCGTTAAATATACAAATTCTTGTCGCACCGTCCCAACTGATGCCCGCCCAGACATGAACCTAAATAAGTTGAGCAGAATTTGAATTAATCTTTCACATTTAAACTTTTTAAACTTTCTTTCTTGAACGTTATAGGGCCTTTCATAAATTGGATTATTAACTTAAACTTTAATCATTTTATGAATGCGTTCAGGAATTAAGCGGATTAAAATTTAATCCTCGAGTTAAACTGACTAGCTTAATCTGCTTAAATAGTTTAATTCATTATTTTATGAATATGTATTTATAATTTGTTTAATCCATTGAAGCTAATCAGTTTAATTTTGTTATGAAAAGGCCCATTTGGTTCAGCACAGTTGTATGCTTCTACTAAATGTCAAGTGCAGCTGCAAAATTGAAATTAGTCAGTATTCACTAACTTTTTTAACTAACTAACTAACTAATTTTAGTTTGAAGCTTCAGCAGTGCTAAATCTTCAACTTTTTATATATCTGCAACAAATTACAGAAGAAAATACCTTTACAACATGCTTTGCTTGGCCTCGCAGAGTAATTAATTTCGAGTGACCAAGTTTTCGAAAGCAGCGACGCCTGTACCGCTCAAGCTGCACAGTGCACTCGTCCGTAAATACCAATCTTTTTATATCGAGAGTTCCATCCACAATACTTTTGCAGAAGTTCACTCGTTTCGGCATATTTTGGTTTTTGACGAGTTGGCAATATTTCGTGGCGGTTGAGATCCATCCAGCTTCCCTTCTGTATCGCTTAATAGTTGGCAAAGGAAGGTCAAGTCCAAGCATAGACTGAAGAAGCTTCTAAATCACGTTTTAAAACAGGATGTAAATTTTAGCGAACCAAAATATTATAATTTTGCCCTTAATTCTCAGTCTCAGAATTTGAAAATTATATTCAAATTTGACATTTATAACTCGAAAGTGTTTCAGTTTGAGCTAGTTTCCTTGAGCAAACGGAAAGTCCGTTTTTTTCTGTATAATACTGTTGTAATACTAACTCATTATTCTAAATGTTAATATCTATACCTGAAGTTCACTAGCGGTTAGCTCATTGTCGCGAGACATCTGCCGATCTATGAATTCTTTTGCATGATCCTTTAGGCGATGGGCTAATCGTCCTGTTTTTTGTTTATTGTACATACAGCCAGTCTGTCTGTATCGATGACTAAACAATCGGACAGCCTCGTATCCACAATCAAACCCTTCTGCTTTTAAAATTTTATGCACAGCCGAGACCTGATTTCTGCTTCGCGTCAGATTAATTATTCTTTGCCTCACATATGGAGTTAGGCGATTCAGTTTAATAGTTTTCCCCATTCTAAAACAAATAAATACAGTAGACATAAGGAGGGTCCAAATTTTCGAGTTTACCGGAATATATTACAAAATTTCTTAAACCTGTGCTACTGTCTTTTGTTTTAGTTATGCCTTTAGCCCCTCTTAATTTAAAACCATCCGATGGGGCAATCGTCATTTGGATGGAGTTTGATAACGTCAGTGCCGTACGTCTTAAGGAAATAAAATCTCCCAAAGATTCGTACAGATGTGCCGATTTTGACTTGTGCTACCATCATCATTACGACGCCGTGTATGAAGACGCTCTCTATAAATGCCATCTCTGGGAATTCTTAGGTGAATTTTGCATTCATTTACTATTCATCCTGCAGGAATTTAGCAAAGAACTGGTCCGGCAATGCTTCGACCCAAGGCCCCTAAACTAATGGAATCTTTTTGTATGACAGACATGTCAAATTTTCTAAAAATGAAATCTTTCAATGTTAAGATTTTGTTAACTGTAGCTAGAATTTACAAGAAGAGTGACCCTGGATTGCAGCAAATAAGATTAGGACTAACTGCGGATTGGCTGAGGATACTTTGATTCGAACTTTCGCGCTCCTCGCAACCAAAAACTTTCATCTTTAATTTAAAAGGAAATTTTCTTTAATAGTATATTTTATGATTTTTAGATGTCAAGAAACTGTCAAATGCAGAAATCGATGCCCGTCAGAACGAATTGGCTGCAGTTTTGCAATATTTTAAAGACGTCATCTTGCCCCAGTTCGAGTCTTCCAGAAACTGTAACTGTACGTCGTGCAAACTTGGAGAATGGCTCATGGCTCAAGAAGTTTGTCCTGTTTGTCCGGAAAATCTTCCATCGATCTGGTCCCAGTGCTTCGTCTGCTGTCTAATGAAGCGACGAGCCATCTGCGACCACGCCGATACAATAACGCGTCCAAATAATTCAGTAATGCCACGACGTGGTCAGACAAAGCGCGATGCTGTCACTTTTGCCAAACAGCAAGCTGCTGCTTCGATCAATCTTATTGGAGGATCACCTGCCTCAGAATCTTCAGCTACTTTGAGAAGCGCTGCAGAAATTACCCCAGGACAAAGTGTCCGGCGTGCCTTGGAAGCTGCCTATGGTACTCCAGCTTTCAATAATACCCTACCTTCGCCGACCTTGATGCTACACCAATCAGAAATTTGGATGCTACCTTGGCTCAGCGTAGTCAACCAACGTTTTCTTCTGCTGAGTTTGAAAATAAGTTAGCGCAAATTTTGGATAATCAGTATGAAATTAATACTAAACTAGATCAAGTGTTAGAAAAACTTGGCGAAACCGCAAGTTCTAACACGGGCCGCAGACAGATTATTGGATCAGAACTAGTAAATGGCGACGAGACTGGCGACCTTGCTGAACAGCCAGCGCCAGCGATATCAGAAGAAGATATGTATTCAATGGTACAAAAGTCAGGAACCAGGTCTCAGTTGGCCCTCAACCTAATGAGACACCTATTTTCTCCTGAAGAACTAATAAATCGGAACTTTTCTGGTACACGGGGTAAATGCGCTTTGGACCAAGCTCGTTTAGCCTATATCAAAACTACGGTGTTAGCAAAGATGCCGCCAGCTGGCCCTGAAAACCTATCTTCAGCTTGGCGCCAATGCATTGTAGTATTGGATGCTGAATGCGCAGAATCACAAAGCGTAATGTTCGCCAATCCTTGCAACAGCAAGCCCAGGACTCGGAACCGGAAACTCCGGAGACTCAGAATGAAATCAACGCTGGAAATGAAATTGCAGCCTAAAGCTATTTGCAGCCATGCTTTGAAAATCAGTTCAAACTTAGTATATTAATGCAATTTCTGCAACAGGGATGCAACAAAACAGAAGGCTTCGATGGCCAGGTTTCCATCCTGATCCAAACTTCGTGTGAAATTTGCCTGAACATTTAAATTTTATTTCAATTTAAAAGCCCATTAAAACAAAGTTGTTGTTTAAAGAAGGCACGTATTTTTTCACTGACTTGAAGAGAAATTTCAGCAATAGTTAATTTTTAGTGATTTTTTAAGTTTAAATTAAATTAAATTTTTGAACCAAAATTTTATTGTCACTTATATTTTCATTCATCTGCTTTGGTGCATTCCTATCTAAACGTAATTTGGTATCTGAAATCATCAAGGGTTAACTGAAAATTGTGCCAGTGCTTATTGCTGTATAAAAATTGGAGGACCAAAAAACTAGAAGGTTGAGCATTCACAGACACAAACTGATTTACATCGTAATTTTAGATGCTGAAAGAAAACGCTTTTGAGACTCCCAAGCTTTTTTAAGTTTTCACCAGCTTCAGCGTCAAGAAAAAGCCTTCAATACAGCACAAAAGCACGTGCAGTGAATCAAGCCTTTTGCTTTTGCTATAATTTGT